>JAHREE010000559.1:481646-499478 GCA_033628505.1 Tringa tobata
CCCTCACTAATTTTATCTTTCAGTTAGAATTATGTTTCCATGAATTACTGGCTTCCCAAAAATTCAGCCCTGAATCTCCATGTGAAAAGTATTACATATACGTGTTTTACAACGCATGGCTCCCTTGGTGCTTCAGTCTCTTGCAAAGCATAGCTTGAAGGCAGCAAACAAATCCTAGAAGATAAATACCCTGTAAATTAACTGGAAACTAATTTAGGTTAGATTGATGAGAGGGAGCTGATATGGGGCTCTGAAAATGCTAAGCCGTCAAGGTCTTGACATCAAGCTTTAAGGTCAACTTGTCAAGGTCAGCACTGGAGGGCTGCTGAGGCAAATCAGGAGGACTGTAGTGGTGTTGCCATGCCTGGACTTGCAGATGTTTTGGATGAACCAGCCCCATCCCTGAAGGGATTCCCTGGTAGAGGCATGAAAACCGGTCAGAGACAAGCAGGAGTTGCACAGGGCACTGGAATGCTCCATCTTTGACCTTACTGCAGACTCTGTACTGGTTTAAGTGAAAGACCACTGAATCTGCAATTAGCAAAACTAATCTTAAAGTGTAACAGATAAATAAGTGCACTGAACTTTGTTTTTAACCTGACTGCTAATCTAGGTCTGTATCTAATAATTTCTAAGGTGCAAGTCTCCTCTGTCGATTTTCTTCTTTTTTTTAAACAAAACAGAACCCTCTGGATTAAAATAGTTCTGCCTTAAAATACCATATGCTTCTGGAAAGACCACCTGCAAATTTGCTGTACTGTCAGTAACATGAAGTTCATAAATCTTTAATCTGAAATTGAAATCTTCCAAGAATCCCTATCTGAAATGACATGAAAGTCACCAGGTAGAGACATGCACTTCTACTACAGAGATAAATAATCCTAGAGATGTTCTTCTATAAACATTGCACTATCTTCTGTAGCTCACTCCAGTTCTCTTGGAGATGAGGAAATTATTCCAGGCAGAAGGACTGCATTCTTGCTGCTTGTCCTACAGTAACAGAAAGGAGTGGCTATGACTGTATTTTCAGAACAATTATAATCCCATTCTTTATTTGTTTGGGATCAACAGACTGTCAGCTTCAGAAATGTTCACTGGAGACCACTCATAGAATTGCAGAATTCACTCCCCTTGTTCTGGAGATCTTTGTCTCATGGCTGTGTGGATCCCATTTGGTGATTTGTTGGTCTACATGCAAGCGAGCATTCTGGAGCTGAGCACTCTTCTCATCAGCACAGGACACCATACAACCAATTGTGCCATAGCTGATTCAGTTGTCCACCAAAAAGAAAGCGCTAACGCATGCAGTGTAGTTTGATTTATCTGTCAGACTATTTTGTTGATGGCTAATTGCATCATAGCAACTAGAAGCAAATCACTGTGCAACAGGTGGCTGGTCTGTGACTTTGTGGTCTTACAAAAGGCTCATAGGGAAACAAGGCTGGAAAAGTCAGAGCTCAACCGTTTTAAAAAATCTTTTCAAAAGTGGGGGGGCAGGGAAATAGGATGATCAGATAGTGAAAGACATAGTTTTGTTGCTAAAGATACTGGGGTAGAATAGAACTATAACCTTAGAACACCTTAACTATAGATACGAAAAGGAGAAGATTCCAACGCAAAAGCAAAAAGAAGTTGGATACCAGCCATTGACAAACCAGTCCTAAAAGAAAAAAAAACAATCTTAGATATCAGACTGACATTTTGACTTTGACATTTGCTGTTTCTTGTGGTTCTGACTCCATGCTGAAGAAACGTGTCTGCTGCCTGCAGGAGTTGTCCTGTGAGGTGTGTCAAGGTTTACTCCTCAGCTCCACTTTCTTTTCATTTCTGAAACACTCCACTTGGCTCAGGGTTACTGGGTGTAATGGGTGATCTGGAATTGCATCACCTGAATTTCAGAAAAAGTAAGGAGGTGAAGGAAGGGGGCTGGCTGAGGTGGGCAGGGGGGAGTCCTCGCATATCTCTTTAAGGAGAAGCATTTAGTAAAGGAATTGGAGGAAGCATTCTGCCCCACATAATTTGCAATTTATAAGGCAAACTGCTTTATGTGCAGTCACACATGAAGAAGGAACCTTCCTGCTTTCCAAAATTCACCACTAATGGTTTCTTTCTGAGTATTTTAGCAAAGCTGCCATTTCTGAGCTGGGGAAACAGGAGGAAGTGAACAGGGGAAGTTTTTGTCATGTTTCACTCTCCCCCAAAAGTTTTGGCCCTTCTCCTCCACAGGATTTGACACTGCAAAGCAAACTTTCATCCACTGCTAGAGCAATAGGTGATCCCTGGGTGTGCTCACAAGCTCCTTAAGCAGTGGATGCCCACGAGTGTATCTGCAGGTGCTGTGTCATTGCACGTTCTTGCTTTGTGGTAAATAACTAGGAAGAAAGAACAGAAAGTGCTTCTGGCTTAAATGCACAAGATCTCTACCAACCTCCTAGCCAGATTCATGTTGCTGTTTGTACTCTGTGATGTTTTTGATTCTCTGTGATTTGTTGTGGCAAAGATGTTCAATGCTTTGACCGAATAGATGCTTAGAAGTGAGGTGGACTTGGGTCTGCCTGGGAAGAATAATGGCCAGTGCCCTGCCAACTGGCACAACCTCGGAAGGTCCTGGAAAGTTTTAGGAGTGAGGGGAGCGCAGTCTGGATTCTCCCGTCTGGGTCCCAGCAGCTTTCAGCTCGTGCTGAGGACCTCAGCTGGTGGGGAGTTCCACTGCTGGATCTGTAGGCACCCACAGGTGGTTAGACTAATTCTTCATTTCACTTCTGATATGTATGGTTCAGATGTCTCCATATGAAGCTTTTACTGAAAGCTGCATTTATAGAGCATTTCTAGGAGATGATTCCTTCCAGCCACTGCAGGAAAAGACGAATTGTGCTCTGGAAGTGGAGTATGAGTCCCTCCTCCTCAGCCTTTGACTTTTTTAGGCCAAGCAAACACATTTATCTGCTTGGTGCCTTAAGTCTTTCATGGTGATTGATATAAATTATGTTGGAAGAGCTTCCCTGCATTACAATGAAGTATTGTGTATTTCCATCATATTTTCATGCTTCTCACTATGCCATGAGGTTAAGGCAATAAAAGCCATGTAGGAAATTCTGGCTCTCTCTTAATGATCTTTAACATCTTCAAATGATTTTGTGAATCTCAGCCTATGTTAACTGCTAGCCTCTATTTATGGCTCAGCAACCACGAGCAAGTTATAGCTGATAGATGAGGCAAAAGCTAAAAAGGGAAGCTTTCTGACATCATAACAGACTTAAAAAAAATCATGTGTATCTATTCTGGGAACTCAGCTGCCAGGTTGGCACTACATGGGGTGTCACTGTGGCTTGAAGAGAAAGTCGTAACACTATGTGGAGGATTCAGACAAGCAGGTTCCAGTTTTATCTTTAATGTCCCATTTCCTGCAATAAAACATGCCTGAAAGAAGCACAGTCCGGCCAGATGTCTGCGATGGGGGGAAGTCATTCCAGCAGGTTTTGCAGTTTCATACTGGCATACCCACAGCTCAAGACTACCTCTCCATTGCAATGTCCACCTCTGATCTACATCCTCACCTCACAGGGCAGCCCAGCTCCACCAAACAGTAATGCTGGCTGACGGTGCTGATGCACAAAGAAGCGTAAGAAAACTGTGGCCACCTCTTTTTTTTTTCCCAGTTCTTCTGGCAGCAGGACTGGACAGATGGGTGACTTGGAGTCTGCCCTATGTCTCTGGGCTGGTTGTGGAGATATGGGTTTAGCACAGAGGGTCACTATCCCACTTCATGTACACGCAAGTGGAAGATGCCGTTCTGGCATCGTCAGTGACCAGTGGTGCTGGCAGCCAGCACTGAAAAATTGTAACATGGTGAGCAGAGGGGGAAAAAAAAAATACAAAAATGGCTTTTAAAACTGAAACATGAAAAATAATAATCAAGGGTGCTTCATGCTTCTCTTTCAATAGCTTTCTTGCTACGAACATTATGATGAGAAACCTCTTCCCGCTACCCGTTGCCGTGCAGAAATGTAGCACCCGGGCATTTTAGGGCCCGCAGAAGCTTCAGATGCTTACAGTTTGCTGGTTATACTAATGTTTTGCCTTGTCTGACCTACCTCCTCAGGGCAGCATAAAAATAACCAGCTTTAGTCCACTACTTGGCTGCTAATTGTCCACTTGTAGATCTTAGTCCCAGCTGGGCCTGCTTCTGCCCAAAGGCAGTTGTGTTCAGTAAAGTGGCTGCTCGTGTTTGTGAGCAGCCTCACAATAGAAGCAGGTGGCTGCCATTTTCCATGCAAGAAAGCTCTTTGGAGCAAAGGAAAAGGGGCAAATGAGGAGAGTGGAGAAAAAAAAAAAAAAAGAATTCAAAACAGCAAAAAAACCTCAATGCAAAGCATCTATGAGAGGAAAGCCTCTGCACTGCTCTGCTTAAAATGGATAGAGACCAAAAGTGTGCGTAAATTAAGAGAAAGGAAGCAATATTTCAAGACTTAGGAGGGAGAAGAAGAAATTCTTCTTCTGCCATTTCTCTGCTAACCACTGCATCCAGGCCTGCCTTCTCTGTTTTCAACTTTGATCAGTATGCAACATCTAAGTATTTTCCAGTGAAGATGCAGCCCCCTGTATAGCTAATTTAAGCCTCCTGATTATGACTTCCTCCAGTGAGTTACCTTGTCTCGACAGCTTACAAGTAAGATGTATTTTCCCTGGGGTGCTGCAGACCAGAAGTGGAAACCTGCAGCTA
Source organism: Tringa tobata (assembly GCA_033628505.1). NCBI lineage: Eukaryota > Metazoa > Chordata > Aves > Charadriiformes > Scolopacidae > Tringa > Tringa tobata. Next base: position 486,370 of record JAHREE010000559.1, read on the forward strand.
AGCCCAAAAAGAAAAAATGGCAAGAAATCACTTCACCACTGCAAGCTTTAGTTCTCTCCTTTCTTGAGCAGGTGAAAAAGGAAACTTCTAAACTGCCTGTCACATCCTCTCACTGGTAACAGCCGTCACCTGGAAAGGGGACAGCACGGAGCTTGTCTCTGGAAAGAAACAATAGAGGAAAAGCACCACAGAATGTGCTTGTTCAACAGCACTGCTTAGCAGAAGCCAGATTTTTGGTATCAAAGGAAATTCTGCTATTTTTAAATTGTTTTTCATGCAGAAATGTTGAAAATGAAGCCTTTGAAATTTCTTGCCTTGTGACAACTTGGGGGGGAGTGTGTAAACTTGTCAGTCTATCAAAGACTTTATATTATTATACTGTATTCCAATATCTATTCTGTTACACTGACCAATATCCACTCTAATATCTCACTTATATTCCCACAGCACATATGCGTGTGAGCAGAATAGAGAGAGTGGTTGGGCACTGACTGTTGACCTCTCTTCCACTACAAGCATCTGGAGGCATCAAACAAAACTGATAGGAGCAAACTGGAAGCAAGCAAAAGGCTGTGATTCTTCACTCGGCCCGTAGCTGAACTGTAGGTCTTCTTGCAAAGGGACATCAGGGATGGCAAAGTTTTACGTGGGATCAAGCGGAAAAGTAGAGAAAGGCATTCCTGCTAGGGCTGCTAAAGACAGAGGAATTGCATCTGCCTCAGAGTCACAGGAGTTGAAAGGGTTTTAAGGTATTAGAGAGTATTAGTATCTCATGGTCTTGCCTTGCTCTTACCTTCCTTCCCTTTGCTTTCAGCTCCTGTCAGAAGTGCCATGTTAGGACAGGTGGACAGTCATGTGAATCATTATGATGGCCTCTCAAACTTACAATGTCATTTCCTCTTATAAGGGATTCTTACAAATTCTTAAGATGAACTCATTCTTAAGATGAATTCTTACAAAGTGTTTAAACTGATATGTTAGAGTATTGCTAACTGGTTTTCATTCATCTTCTGGAACAAAATGGTGTCAGTTTTGCATGTTGATATTGTTCCACATTTTCATAAGATGTTTTATCTTCAGGCACGCATAATTTTTGAACCGCAGTCAGCATTAGGTCACTAATTTCCCAGAACAATATTTAATAAAGTTAAAAATGTGAAAAAAATATATATCCTGGATGCCGGTAAAGTATGAATGATTTATAAGAGCCACTTGTTCTGATGTGCAGGTCATCTCATCCTAAAATAACTCCAAGAAGGGTGTTTTTCAGAGGGGTCTGTGCTCAGGCTGCCATAGTAGGGATTTTCCATTTTAGTTATGAATGTCTTGTGGCTCTGGTCGCCTGAGGATATAGAGGCTTCCCCCATCTTCAATACACTTGGGTATTCTTGCTGGCCCTTCAGACCTTCCCTTTTCAGTAAATCCAGATCAGTTTGAGATGGGACAGATTGAGCCAGCACAGCAAGCAGTCAGGGGCAATCCCACTTCTTGAGAACTGGGAGAACAGTGTTTCTGGACCAGCCTGATGAAAGCAACACTAAGCATCATCTCTGCCATTCTGGCCATACCCAGGTGCTGCTTGTTTACACAGAGGGCAAAAAAAATGGTTCCTTGATTCATTCGGGTTTTCTCAGGTTTTCATCTCCCAGCTCAGACCTGCTGAAGGCAGTGACAAGTTTCCATCCTTCAAAAAATTCAGTATAACTTGAAAATGATGAGGCTCAGGGATCAGCACTAATTGTATTAATACTTGCTTGGCAGATTAGCTCTGAAGAACTGATAATTCACAGGCTCTTTGTTCACTGTGGTTTAGTGCCTATGGATTCCCTCTCTGGAAGTGTGTTGCTGCAGCAGTTCTGTCTTTTGAGGTCAGTGTGATGAGCTGCGTGGGTGTTTTTAGACATGAATCACATGCAAAAGGCTGATTCTCTTTTTCTTTTCTTCTTTTTTTTTCCCCCTGACGTACTAGGCAGCTTTTAAAAAGAACAGCCTTCCAAATTCCCAGACTTCTTTTTCAATGGAAAAACAACATAAAGTCTTATACTCATTAATTGTTCTCTCTCATCTATAGTGTGTTTATTAATCACAATGGTACCATGACTTACAGGGAATAAATCTATAATAATTCTATTACAGATCTATTATCTATAAAATCTAGATTTATGCATATAAATCTATAAATCCCTATATGGTGGGGTCACAGCCAAATGACTCTAGCAAGGTGGGACCTACCACCTTAGGTGAATTGTACTGCAGGGTTCAGTGACTGGGAAATCAGTTTGTGTGGTATTGGAGACGTTGCTGGGTTTCCCTGGGTCAGTGCTCTGGCAGTATGAGGTGTTCCTAATGCTGTGGCTGTCCCAGACAGGGGCAGGAGCAGCATCAGTGCTCTGGCTCTAAACGTGCCTGCTGCAATTCAGGTGTCAGCACCTCTTAAGTCCAAATCTGTGTAAATTTTTCTTCATTGCAGAGAGAATGTTTGTGTCGAGTGGTTTCAGGAAAGAGGTTCTTCCAGGAAAGGGAACCTTTTGGGGTTTTGGATTATCTCCCACCTGCCAGCAGTGTTTAAGAAGTGGACCAGCCTCCTAGAGCCTCTGGGCCATTCCTGGTAAGCTGAACCAGTGTAGATTGTTGTGTTAGTACTGTAATGACTTTATTTGGGCTGCAAACTAGCAATTTATTTTTTTTTCACTTTGTGCTTTTTGTGCTGTGATTATTTAAATTTAGGTCTGTTTGCTGAAGTATAGTAAGCCTGGGGCCGTGAACGCTAGTCGTGAAAGCTACCTGTATTTGTAGGCGAAGGAAATGTAATGATTGCTAAAGTGAGGATAATGCTGATCTTTGGATCTTAATTTCACCTGCACTTACGTGTTCTGGTAGGGAAGGAATTGCTGGCAATGTCCTGAGAAATATCCCTCCTACTTTTTGGTGCTCTGAGTTCCCCTGCCTAGGTGACTTGCCAATGCTGAACCTCAGCAGCATTTGCATTTGGAGCATAGGTCCCCATTAGGTCCCCAGAAGGAGCTTGGGAGTCTCTGGAAAGTTGTTTTTTTTGGTCCAGGCCACTTTCTTTTTTGAGAACCTCAAATCACTCTGCTGAGTGACTGTTAAGAAAGTAGGCAAGACACAAAACCACTCCTTTCATATTTGGCTTCAGTGCAGATACCTATCTGTTATGCTGGCTTTGGGAACAAGGCATGTTCAGTAGCTCTAAGGGACCTGGGCATTTTGGAAAAAGCAGGTTTGCTTTTCTATTTTTAGCATCCTCATTAAGGAAGTGTTGTTTGATCTGAAGCATTTCGATGCCTAGTGTCCCTTCCCTATTGATAAGCTGCCAGTCTCATGGCTTGGAGCAGTGCTTGGATAAACCTCTGCTGTCATATTGGCTGCTTTTACAGCTGAGACCTCAGGGCACTTTCAAAATTCATAGAATCATAGATTGGTTTGGGTTGGAAGGGACCTTAAAGATCACCTAGTTCCAAGCCCCCTACCACGGGCAGGGACACCTTCCACTAGACCAGGTTAGTCAAAGCCCCATCCAGCCTGGCTTTGAACGCCTCATGAGATGTAATCTCATATTAGAAGGCCACCAAACTTGTCAGGCATGAGTTGCTCTTAGTGAGACCATGTTGGCTGTCACAGATCAGCTCCATGTTTTTCATATGCCTTAGCATAGTTTCCAGGAGGATCTGCTCCATGGTCTAGCTGGGCACAGTGGTGAGACTGACTGGCCTGTAGATCCCCAGGTCTTTCTTTTTTCACTTTTTAAAAATAGGGGTTATGTTTCCCCTTTTCTAATCAGCCGGCAGGTTCCTCACATGGTCTTGAACCTGATCCTTTCCTACACCCAGCAGTTCTTCATTCCCCCAGTCCCTGCTCTTCCCACTTTGAACTCTACTATTTCATGGTCATTGAAGCCAAGACTGCCCATGAGCTTCACGTTCCCCACCAGTGCCGCCTTGTTGGTGAGAACAAGGTCCAGTGTAGCAGCTCTCCTCATTGGCTCCTCAATCACTTGGAGAAGAAGGTTATCATCAATGCATTCCAGAAACCTCCTGGATTGCTTATGCCCTGCTGTGTTGGCCTTCTAACAGATATTTGGGTGGTTGAAGTCCCCCATGAGGACCAGGGCTTGTGAACGTGAGGCTGCTCCTATCTGTCTGTAGAGGGCCTCATCCTCTCAGTCTTCCTAGCCAGGTGGCCTGTAGCAGACTCCCACTGTAATGTCACCTGGAATTCATGTCATAAAGGCTAATGCATCAGCACAAGGCATCAAATGTGCTGTTGCAGAGCAAGAGGTTTTCTCAGCTGTAGAGGCAGGAATTCAGAAGCAAAGCAGTTACTGATGTCAGCTGAGCTTGGGTGGGAGATGGGGAGCTTTAATTTGTGCCTGTCTGCTTGGTTTTCAATTAGAGACAGTGGGCATTTTGGGGACACAGGGCCATACTGCAGAGAGGAAAGGTGAAACTGAAGACTTGCAGGATGCTAATGTCATCTTGAATGATGGCCCTGATGGCTGCACCTTCTGCCCTCCCAAATGGAATTGGGCTTAGCCCACCAGAAGCAGAGAACAAAGCCATTTGAAGGCAGTTATCACCAAGAGGTGGAAGAGCTCTATTTTCCTTTAGTCAAGCCTGTGACACTGACCCCTCTTGTTTTGAGCAGCTGAATTACAACATGCTTTGTGGTGTCTTGTGGGTTGGCTACTGGGAAACTCAGAGTGAACCCTTAGTTCTGTTCTGTGTCCTTCAGCTAGTCGTAAGAGTGGATTATTATGTCTCATTTTGAACAGCTGAATTACTGAGTGCTGCTGCCTCCACAAAGGTGCTGGGGGGTAACATCGTTGGCTTTTGTCCCTCGGGCACCTGAACTTAAGCATGGATATTCAAAGGTTCTCAGTTTAGCTCAGGTTAATACAGCCTCTGGGATTTTATAGTGGGTAAAATGACACTTGTAGGAATGGAAAGCATAGGTACTTGAAAAGAGATATCAGGTATCAAATTCTCATTTGAAAGGTACAAATCTTTGGGCAAATAACATATCTTTTTTTTATTAAAGGAACACTGTCAAGCATCATCCTGATACTATATTTAGTTTTTAAATTAAGTGTGTTCTGAGATCTTCATTTGCTGAGTGATCTGAGCCTCTTGTCTGCAGCGCAGTGGCAGTAAAGTGCTCTGTGAAGAGCTCCCAGATATGTGGTCTGATGTCCATGTAATGGTGGGGAGGGGCTCTGGAGCTGCACTGCCCTTGGGGTGAAATGTTTAGCTGCTTTTAAGATAAAAGTCATAGTCTGCAACCTCTGTTCCATCCTCCACCTTCTGGAGTGGAGAAGTTACGAAGAAGCTTTTAGTGCTTGTATGTGTAAATACTTAAATGTTCAGGCACAGAGACTTACGGTTCTTTGTGTGGTTTGGAGCAGTGTGTAATTTCTTTTCTGTTTCAGGAAAGAAAGGCTGTCAGGAAAATGGACCTATTCAGTCTACTGCATAAGAAGTGTCCTAGAGGTGAGACGAAGGGAATAGGTGTGTGGAGGACACGTATCTTCTTTATACCTTGCAGTTGTGGCTGTCAGGCTGGGAAATGAGCTTTTTCAGACATAGTTCTGTGTGCTCAGAGCGGGTCTGTGTATATACAGACCACGCACTGAGTGGTGGGAGAGGGGTGGGCATAAGGTGAAGGCCTCTTGGCACAAGGGGACTTGTAGCCAGCTGTGAATCACTGCAGAGCTCTGGCGATGTGCTGCTCCATGCCCTGCCTGGCACTGTCAGCAGGACAGCTTTTTCAGGAAAAAGGAGGCACCTATTACACAGGCACACTTCTGAAACCGTAGGGGATAATGTCAGGAACTCCCTGTGTATTTTACCTTGTGAGTTTAGGGTATAACCTGGGGCTCACAGCTGCACCCCGCTGGGTATGAGAGGTGCACCATCACGCTGGACATGGTGCATCACTGGCTGAAGGAGATAGGTCTGAGGTGTTCCAGCTGGAGCATAGTCACTGGTTTCCTTTTGTGACAGAAAAGCATAAGGGTGGAAAAAGGTATGAAGATGAAACTTTTGAACACCTTCTAACGTACCAAGAACTTCTAAAGCTGCCATCAAGCCACTAGGTATAAGTGCTTGTATTCCTTCCAGGGCAAAGGAAGCATGAGCTGTCCTTGTGTTTTGCCATGAACCCAGTTGCTTGTATCCAGCTTGGTTGTTGGAGGCCATAGCACTGGCTACAGCCAGGGTGAGACTATGAAGCTTTCTGTAGCATAATGCTGTACCCTGAGTATAAATACACATTGCATGGTGCAGAAAGGACCAAAACATGGCACCAAGTCAGCCTCTGTCCTTACGGGGTCATGGATACCATCTGTTTAAAGACTTACCATGCTTCTGAAATGATGCTGTCCTGCATGAAACTGAGCCTTGTGTTGTAAGCAAAAAATGAATATAGGCAAGGGAGCTGGCATTGAGAAATCTTGCTCAAGAGATATGTTCTTCTGGCTGCAGTTTTGCTCTTTTTTCCTCACAAGAGTCTTGTACCACCACAGATGAGGCTGTGTCAATACAATTAAAGAAAGAAAGAGCTTTAAGCCTGAAATAAGGAGTCTCAGCAGGGGTTCCAGCAGTCCCTGAGGTGATGCTCTTAAGGCCCAGACTAAGGGCTGGTGGATGGGTGGCTGTGACGTGCAGTGGAGTGAGTTAGAGCAGCTTGGCAAAGAAGAAGTGCTTCCTGTGGAGGTCTGTAACTAACACTTAATGAATGATTGCTCCAATTATTTAGCGCCTCCATGGGCAGCAGACAAGCTGACATGGACTCATCAGCAGCTGACCCAGTCTTGACTCAATCAGCATTGGTGTTGTGCTAGGCAAAGCACAGGGAGGCTACCTCGCCCCTTACTCCCAATGTTGCTCCTTCTTGTCCTGTGCTTCTCAGCATCCACTTTACTTAACAGCTGCTAAAAATATTTTTTTTACTCTAGCTTTTGCATCCAGGAGTGTAGCTCTTCTTGTAAATCTTACTTTCCTGGGTTGTTACCCTGCTGAAGTACTTATGTTAGGCAAGGCAATGGAAAATTGCTTTGAGTTCTCCTGATTTAATTTCTTCCTCCCTCCCCTTTGTCTCTGCATTTGTTTGCGTAGAACATAGGGAAATCTGTAATGAAAGTTATGAGAACATAGCAGAGAAAAATAAAACCTTTTGGAGAGGTGAGGCAGGATTTGGACAAGGCATCTAAAAATCTCTGTAGGTAAGAGTGGCCATTAGGCATTGCAGGGAGATACTCATACAGCAGAAGCTCTGAAGTCATGTTTCTTTTTCCCTGTGCAGAGAGAGAAGAGTTCTGGGACAGCTGAGGATCTCCTGCTCCATTGGGAATGGCTGATACAGACCCCATGGCATCACTTCTGCCAGATACCAGCGTGTCAACTTGCACACAGTGCTGGGCAAAGCATGCTCAAGGAGGAGGTGAGTGCTCTATCCTAGCTGTTTTCCCCCTATGAATCAACTCTTCTCCCCAGGAGTAGTTTTTGTTGCCTAACTTCAAAAAGCAGTTGGTACTTAGCTGCTGTGAGCAATTGGAGCCTTTCCTCCCAACTGAGGGAAGGCTGTGGCAGAACTTTGCTCGCCAGATCACCGCTGACTGGGAGGTCAAGCTGGGATGTGGATTCTCTTTGCTCCAAGATGCCCAAGTGCATTTTTGGACTCACAGGTACTTGCTGTTGAAGAGCCCATAACTTATCTCTGCCCGTGTTCTGACCTGCTGTTTGGGGCCATCTGGGGATACTCTCTGGTGCTGCAGCTGCAGTAAGAGACTTGTTTTCCGTATAACCCTTCAGAAGAAGCAGTCACTGGAATTTGCATTCATTACCCATCAGTAAAAGGCTTCAGAAGGAAGGAAGCAGGCCTAAAGCATATAATTCTCACAGCACATTTGGACACATTCTCATGTTCTGCCTTCAGCAACCTGTGCTCCCCTCGCAGTGGAGTTGGTCCCCAAGGAACAGCCGAGTATGAACTCCACATCAGCGACATGCTGCATCTCTTCTGCTCTTGGGAATGAGATTTGGAGAAAGCCGCAGCTAAGACAATGCAACACTTGGTTAATTGAAGACACAGCAGAAGAATCCCAGTATACAAAAGGACAGCTCACGTGGATCTTCATCCCCTGCTTTTCACCCAGGACCTTGTTGGGAAGATCACACTGCTGTGCTGCACGGCCAGTGCTGAGAGGCAGCAGCTGACAGTCGCATTCATCTCCCAGCTGCATCACTCCTCTCCTTTCAGTATATCACAGCTGGGGAAGGAAGTGTCCTCCTGCTCTTTCCTTCCTTCCCTCCCTCCCACCCCCTTCACAAGTGATGTTCTTGTACCACCTTGCTCTCTCCTTCTTTTTAGAAAAGTGATAAAAGTATAACTCCAACTATTTACACTAATACATTCTGTTTGCAAGGCAATAAATCACTGTCATAAATCAGTATGAGCAGCACTGTTTTAATATGAATAAATATTGGAAATTGAAGGCACTGTATTCTTTCTGTTCCTTTGTAGGAGCAGGGGGAATAGTAGCACTTCTAGGAGTGCTCTTTATTTACAGTATCTCCAAATAGCATGATTTAACCCATTCATATGCATTCTTTAGCAGATTTCATCAATTTACACACGCAAGAACCAACACCAGTGCCTATGCAGTTTAACCAGGACCACTTGTGCATAAGGAAGATTGTGATCTCAGCGATGAGACCCCATCACACCCCTAAGGGCTTCGTCCCTGTGCTTTCGCACACGTTCCTGTTCACACTACAGTCATTGCCACCTTGATATTGCTGTATGAACCTCAAAATTGGGAACGGCTTCTGTCTTTCTCTGCTCTGCATCTCCCAGGGGCTGTGCTAGCAGGCATTCACTTGGCTTGGCTTTCTAACACCCTGCTCGGTAGCAGTTCCAGGGGGGCAGGACTCAGTTCCCCTGTTCAATAGCCACACAGAACACAGCCGAAGCACTGCTACACCTTCAGGGTGGCTGAAGACAGCATGTGCTCTTCCCCACCAGCCCCTCCACAGCAACACCCTGCATGGCTCAGTGGATGGAGGCTTTCAGTGCCCTGCACCCCAGATTCTGCAAGGACAGGGATCCCAGACTCCTCCACCCCAAGATGAGGAGCCCATCCTGGTACTCCTCTGTTCCGGTGGGGAGCAGAGAGCTGCCTGAATCTTGTAAATCCCCCTTTCTCAACAGAGGATTAAGGCAAGGTAGAAAGCTCACCGCCAACCCTTATTAGAAGGCCTTTCATTCATTAAGCTGTCACTACTAAGGGAATCACGCTCTTACAGTGGATAACCAGCCCTGCATCCTTCTGTCTGCCACACGATGGCAGAAGAACCAAAGATCATTGCAAAGTGCTTTTAAAATATCTGATGCAAACAGGGACGGCACCTGTCTCTGGATCTGCTGGTGATAAGGGTATCACCTCTTACTTGGCTAACCCAGACTCCACCAGGAACCCAGCCTGGTCAAGAGAAAGCGGGTGGAGGGGGCTGTGCTGCTCCTGGCTTCTCCACAGGGAGGTCACAGCTTCACTTCTCCACACAGGTCTCACATCATGCCATCACATAGCCCAAATATCACACGAGACCATCATTAGTTTCCATGCGCACCAGTGACCACCAGCGCTTGAAGAAAGAACTCCAAAATTTCAAAACATGAGGAAGCTATAAATTCAACAGTACGAGGCCCTGAGCCACCTTCCAGAATTAGACCTGTTTTGTGCAAGCAGTTGGATAGGTGACCCCCAGAGGACCCTTCCAACCTGAATTACCCCATGGACCAACCCATTCCAGGTCAGATGCTACAGCCTGTTCTGCTCCAGCGTCTCTACGCTTCTTTTTGGCAATGGGGCCTGAAAACGGCTGGTTTTTGACCTGGAACAGGCATAAGGGTCTTGGAGTAATCTCAATACACAAGAACTGCTTTACACACACAAGACCTACACTCTCAGTCCCCTCAATCAGCTTACCTCCTATGTAAGACTTCTTACCTCACAGATAAAGAGATTCCAGAAGCACTAGAGCAGCTTCAGGTGATGTGTTTACAAGGGACAAGTTCTGTACCAGAGCCCTACTTCCAGATGTCATGACACGAAAAACAAATCTGTACTACCCATTATCAGGTGGGAGAAATCCAAATGGGTGTTGGTGAACACAACTTCACTGACTTCCTGCACCAAAAACCATCATGAATCAAAAAAAAGTAGTGCCTTACCATGTTTTAGTTCATTCTTGTGTTATCCAAAGGCAGAGGACTTCATTTGAAGGGACTGACCTCAGCTGGAGCTTTTTGTTCTGGAGAAAGACTCAAACGCACTTCACTGAAGTAGGAAGCAGTATGGGGAGCAGGTGCACCAATGTCTTTTCGTGGAGACCTAAAAATTGTACAGAGATGTTTTACTTGGCCTTCTGAACTCAAGAGCCCTACTGTGCTAGCCTGAAAGCCGTCCCATTTGCACATCATGGTAAGCAGTTCTCACTTGTTCCCTTGGCCAACAAAATCCCCTCAGAGAATAACAAGAATTTGAGCCTTTGGTATGATTGCTGCATTTAGAAAAGGTTAAAATGTCTCTCCTTAGAATGTAAGCTTTCCGTGAAGCTTTAGAAATACAGGTAATGGTAATATAAATACTCTGAGCAACTTTTTGGAACTACTCTTTTTGCAGTTGTGCTCATACCAGCCTTCAGCATGAGAGCCCAACTGCAGCAGAGGAAACCAGAGACCAGTGCTGATCTAGCTGTGTTCAGCTTTGTCTCAAATGAGGGGAGATACTACACTTAGATCAACACTTTGCTGTCACTTTCTGCCCATCTTTCTTTTGTATACCAATTATTGAGCAGAATGCAGTTGTACAGCTGTGGGTCACCCAAGGGACTTGCTCTGGATGGACAACGAAGCAGCCTGTAAGTGCCTAAAAACATGAAGATGACAACATTTGGAACTGCTTTGCTACCCATCACTTTACAAGCTATGTGAATTCTGGAAGTTACCTTCTTCTCCTCATGTTGAGCCACTTGTGAACCAAAATGTAGATTAAGATGGCAAAAAGGATGAGCAGCAAAATGATCATCACCACGAAGAGTAATTAGAGTCATTCTGAAATCCAGGCTTTTCCTGTTCATGATTGTTCAAGGACACCCCTGTAAAATAATGAATAAGTATTAATTTATATAAAAAGTACATCATGTTGTAAAATTGTAAGAGTAGCAGGACTTGATTATGGAGAACCCAAGCACGGTGATGTGAGCATTACTGACATGGGGAAATGGCGGTCCAGCTTCTGTGGGATGCCATCCAGCACATACATCCAGTGCAATGAATTGAAAAATGCCTAGATTGTTGTATTCTGTTCTGTATTGCTTTTGGAAGAGTTTCTCCTCTTCTCATCTCCACACTTTCCTGCACCAGGAAGAAGGGGAACAGGACCTTATTCTCATCAGCAAAACTGAGAATTGCTGGGGCTACATTGGGCAGGTGATTTCCAGTCTGCAGTGATGGCAGGATTAGAGACTGAGCACACCACTTTCCAGACCCACATTTCTCTCTAGATCTCCTTGTAAAGTATTCATTGCTTTGAAATGGACTCAGAATCTCATTTTACTGCAAGGTGCCTCTTCCAGACACTCATGGAAGTATGATATCGTCTTAGAAAGAAATAATTAGAAAACGTTAGAATGGGAAAGGAGTTTTTAAGTTATTCTGTACCTCAGAAGTACTGTTTCTTCTCCTTCTTCACAATTGTCCGACACGAGTTCTACAAAAGAAAGAAGAGGTATCTGCATCATGTCAACCTGTTCTCTGCTGAGACGTAGTAGCACATAGCAGCTATAAACTGGTATATTTTAGCTCAGCTGTTAGATCATTTTCAGGCTTCAGCAGAGGCCAGCTGCTCTCCAAGGGATGGGAGCCAGGACCCGAGGGGATAACCCAGCCAGCAGGGCAGGACCTCAACAGCCAGGACCCACATCACCCCCAGCAAGGGAGCAGGGCAGGCCAGGGGAGCAGTCAGGTTCAATCAAGATCCTGGATCACCAGACAAGTCCGTGGTGACAAGGCAGGTCCAAGGTCAAGTTTAGGAAGTCAATCCACAGCTCAGGATCAGGCCCAGCAGAAATATCCAGGGTCAGACACAGCTCTGGGATGTCCAGGCAGAGCCACAGTGATGAGACAGATCCAATAACGATCCAGGACATGAGCCCACAGATCAGAGTCCAAGGACAGCCAAGGTATGGCTTTTCTGCAAGCAGCTCAAGCAGATACTGAAAGTCCAGGGCCCAAATTAATCTGGCTCCTGATGCCATGGGCGGAGTGTGGAGGGGAGGCCCCAGGTGAGGCTGTTCAGGGCCATTAAGACCTATTAGTGCCCTCAGGGCTCTGGCAGTCATTGATCAAATCGGTCTGCGGGACCATATGCCGCAGAGAGGATCCTGACTCACAGACAGATAGATCACTTTTAACAGATCATTTTTTTGCCATTCACTGTTTGAAACAGAAAATTCATACCCTCAATTGCTGTAAATTAAGTCTTTCTTTAGATTAACAGTGGCAATTAGCTGCTCTCCACCTGCTGAAATGATCCACAAAAGGCTTAGGTTACAAAATGTCAGAGCTGTGTCTTCTGTACTCATTTTAGATCATACAGGTTTGAATGATGTCAATGTTATAGGCATCTGAAAGTGTGCTGCTTCTCAAAAATATAATAAAAATTTAAATTGCAAAGTAAAATATAAAATAAAATTTTCTTCACATTTGAAAAGTCAAAACAGGAGAGAACTCACAAACAATAAATTCCTTTTCCCGGACAAATTGCAGTAATCCCATCGGTTCTTCTCCTCCTATAGCACCCTGACCACCGGTGAAAGCTAAGAAGGGCATTATCTGAGCTGCAGCCTCGAGTTGAGCAGCTGAAAAAATCTGGAGGTGAGGTAAAATTAAAATATCACAGGTAGCTCCTGCCTGCCCCAAAAGCATCTTGCTCAGTGTGGTACCCGCGGCAGGTGGCGCTCCCCGGCTACGAATAGAGAGAGCTGCTCCCTGGGTACACACTGAAAATCAGGCACTTGGCAAAAGTT
>JAHREE010000559.1:499626-591876 GCA_033628505.1 Tringa tobata
CCCCATGTCCCCACTTTACCTGACATACTCCCTCCCTGTACTTGGGAGAACAAACAGCAGATGGCTAAATGGGACTCACCTCTCCAGACCCAGGAACAGCAACCCCAGGACTGCAGGATTGAAGCTGCTGCTTGTCTATTTGTGGCCCTCACCCTCTGTTTGTTCCTCAGATCGCACAGGATGCCAGCAATGTGGGTCTTCTACATCCTAAGGAAGAAAAAAACAAACATTCAAAGCAAAGTTATAAAAAGAATTGGGCATTTGCTGGCACTCAGTGGAGAAGGACATTTGCTGGAAGACAGGGGAGAAGAAATGGTGTGTGGGGAGGGAGCAAGTGAACCTACAACAGCTTTTGAGTGTGAAGACTATTTGTGCCACTGGCACATTTCATGTTCATAGCTGTGGTGCTAGGCTATTCGCGTGATCTCCCTGCTATGAATTAAGAACGAGGAGTAACAAATTGTGCTCTCAGTCAGACACACTAGGAGAAATCCCAGTGTATGGTTGCTTACAAAAAAGCAAGTGACCCGCCTGGAGCCAGAAAATGGAACCGAAGCTGAGAATTCTCTACATTTGGGAACATATAAGTTGGCAGCACTGGGCCAAATATACCACTGTGACAAGAAGCACAATCCTCCTAAAATGGACAAGCTTCTATCAGACCCCGAATTGGCCTTATCCACTCTTTATCAATTAAACTGTTGAGGAGACCACTAGGGCAGTACTTAGTATGTGTCCTTTTCAAGCATGCACTTTTCATTAAGTAGCTTATTTTAGACAAAGAACTTTTCACAGGAAGACGAGAGGATCTGCTTGATGAAATATTGACTCTCCCAATTCATATTGGATTCTCAAATCTAAGCATCATTCAGCAGCTCTGAATTGACTAATGGCCATCTCAGCAAATGGATTTCCACCTTCATCTTTAGTTCTTGTCTGAATTATATTAATACACATTGTTTATCTCTAATGAGCTCTAGAATATGATGTTAACAGAAGCAATTAAGGCACAGCGTAACTGTCTGCAACGCTGTGCTGGAGCTGAATATATGGCTAATGAATCACTGCTATAGTTCAGTTCCAGCTTCCTTACTGCAAATTGTACTTCAGATGAGTTAAACTCATCTTAGTGTCCCGGCTGTTGCCTTTATTTTTAACTTGTGTGTGCAAGAGGTTGCTTATATAAGAAAGAAGCAGATAGGTCTTTTGAAGAGCTAGTCTAATGTTTTTTATTTATTTTTAGTGATCACAATTACCTTAAAAGAGAGGTGTCATATTTAGACTACCTTTTCCCGTAGTGAGCATAGATTTAAATTTCTCCTAAGGTGTTTAAGTTCAGGAAAACAAAGCTTGATTCAGAGCACTGTTTAGCTAGGATGACCAGACCCTTGCTTTTTGTGCAGATAACCACAACTGAGAGGTCGGTTATGTCAGGTTTTTTTAGCCTAGTTGAAGCCCTGTTCAAAGTAAAAGGGTGTCCCTCTCTAAAATATTTGGTGAAGTGCTGGCTTCAGGGAAACATTTACATATCATTCGTGGCCACAAAAAATTAAAAGCTAGGACTGAGGTCAAAAGCAAAGCGAAGTGTGATGATACTCAGACAATTTTTGTTTTGCACTATTGTCCTGTCCCAGCAAAGGTTGGGCATCCCTGTCTTTAATGAACTATATTAAACACTGAATCTTCAAGTTACTTGAAGCTGACTCAGCCTTGAAAAGGAAACAAAAGCTGCTACTTCACAGCAACATTCTCAGAAACAAGGATGGGAATTACTGGAAGCCTCCAATCTAATGGCTTGGTCCTACAGTTGAAGCTAGAGAAATTTTACTATTGCCAGCAGTAGGAACCTGTTGTAGATAAAGTTCTGCTTGAAACACCTGAGCTTTTGCCTGTGTTCTGATCTACTGAAAAATCCTCTCATCTAGTGTTGAAGGTGAGCGAAGAAAACTGTAAGTATCAGACAACATGATCATTTGATCTCATACTGTAAGAAATTGCTGCAACAAGTCAATGCCAGTTTGAATTTGCTCCTGTCATATATTGTGGCAGGAGGCTCAAAATCTGCCTCAAGGTGCTGCGTCAGTCCAAACTGAGGAAGAAGTTAACAGCCATGGAACTATTTCTGTTCATATGTTCAGCTTCTTGCTTTGCTACAACAGAGCTGGCATCCTACACCTGTGATCTTTACTTTAAAATGAACAGTTTTGCCAATAAACTCACCTGGCTGGCGTGGGCTGGGCTGCACTGCTGTTTCTCTCAGTCCCGGTTCTGGCCAGTGTTTTTAAAACATCCATCTGAAATACAACCTGAAATGTAGCTCTCCAGGTAGCAAAGTGGAACACACTTGGCTGCTGCAGGAGAATCAGACAATTTTTACCTGTCTTCACCGACAGATGTTATCACCACACCTACAAGCAGGCTCCGCACTTTGACATATTTGATCTCTGACTGATGCTTAGTACCAAATTAGTCAGCAGTTCCTTTTTTATTTTGTAAGGAGTTATCTATCTAAGGACCAAGATCAAAGCAGCAGGAGCATCATTTCATTGTGCTGACTTGAATTGCAGTGTCACTTTAATTTGCAATCACTGAAGCAAAACCTCACCAAAAGCAAAGGAAATACTCCAGCAATTAGCCTGCACTCAACTCAGTGCTGCAGGAGTCAGGCTGCTGTAGCAGCCCTGCTACTGAGCTCCAGGATGTCCCCACCACCCAGCAAAGCCCACAGGTGAGGGGACAGCTCTGAAATGATGGAGCTGTGTCACTGGCAATGAGAAAGGGAGACTTGCTGGGACATTTTAGAACAAAATGATCTGGAAAAGAACTTAAAGAAGTCAAGATTATGACCGCTATTTTTTTGTTTGCTTGCTTGCTTGATTTTGATACATGAAAAGGGGAATCGAAAGAAGCTTATTTCATGCAAATTTTAAGTTCGGCAAAGGCAAGGTTATTGAGTAACTTCTGGGCTTACAAGGCTCCTTGGTTTACTCAGGAGCAGACTATGTACTTCCACTGAAAGATGTGAGAATAGAAGATCTGTGCTATAAGTGTTGGGAAAAAAAAATTAATAGCCACATCCAGTTTCCTTATGCAGTTCCCTGACACATTAAGCTCCAAGGATGTCCTCTGGATTCTCCAAACCTCACTCAATAATGCCAGGGGGGAACATTCACAGCTCAGGCATCAAAAGCAGGAGAAGATGAACCAGTGCAACTTTTATCACCGTGCATTTGCAAGATGTCTTCTTCATCGTCTACATTATCTTTGCCACTAATATGTTTTATGGCAGAAATATCCTCCTGTGCTGGGCATTGTACAGTCACACACACACATTCCCATCTCCCCAAATTTACAGTTTCTATCAACAAGGAAAGGAGTGGATAGATGAGAAAAACCTTCACTCTGTTTTACATAGAGGCAACTGAGACACCAAGTGACAAAGCAGTTTTCTCATGGTCTACAGAAAACCTAGGACACTATTACAGGCCAGAACTTCACTGGCCAAAGCCCAATATGAAATGGGCACTCAGTTCCTCTTAGGGCCACCAGCAGCATGGACCTCTAAGACTGTCCTTCAGTGCCTGGACAGCTGGGTTGCCTACACAGCACTTGTGCCAAACAGATGCAGGTAATTCAGAACAGAGATGTCCCCAGGGTTTCTTTGCCCATTAGGATGGCAGGAAGAGAGTTTGAGCCCCTTTACAGATCACTGCACCAGGCAGTATTTACCCATCCCTCAGAAAGCCCCGTTCCTCAGCGCTGCCATCCATGTGCAACACCCTTTTTTTTTTTTTTTTCCTCAAGCTGCTGGAAACTGAGCACCAAACACCCCATCCCAGCTCTTGCCACCGGTGGGTGACCAAAGGCGAGGAGGTCTGAAGTGGAGACACCAAAAAAAAAAACCAACAAAAAAAAAAAACAAACCAAAACAAAAAGAAGGTTAAAACCGTGAGCGATGGTGTGGCAACCACCTCCCGCCAGCGCCCTGCCCATCTGCCCGGGCCCCTTTGTGCCGGCGGGTTCTCAGGGGGGGCCGAGGGGGCGGCCATGGGTGCTATATTAGGCACCTGCGGCTCGCACAATGGGCTGTGGGTGCTCGGGGGAGAGACAGATTGATGTATTGTGTGCGGGGGAGGAGGGCTGTCACTTGAATCCATGTGAACCCAGGCTTTCGGGGCAAGGGAGATTGACAGCTTTTGTAGGTCGCAGCTCTCTTTCAAAGCTCTGCTTTATAGACAGTAGGTTAGGGGGCCCGGGCTTTCACTCCCATAATTCGAACAGGGCAATCATCAGCATTGAGAATTTCTTCTCTCTCTCTCTCTCCCCCTCTCTTTTTTTTTTTTTTTTTTAACCCCCCTTGTTATGCATTAAATGATTTCAGTGGAGGAATGTGCAGCATTAATTAGAATTGGTTAGCAGATACCGAGGGGAAAAGTTTCTTCACAACAACTATAGGAGGTGTCACTGCTACAAAGACGGTTTTGTTTTCGCTCTCCCCTGCATTATCAGTGCAATATGTAAGGTAGCGATTCTTTTCATTTAAATTAAGTGGAAAGCTACTAAATCTTGTTTTATTCTCCAAAAAGAAAAAGGTCCTTAACACTTATCTTTTAACTTCTTTTATTTTGTAAGGTTAGTGTTTACTTTTGCTTTCAGTCCTCCCCATTAATCGGCCTGCAAAGATGTGTATCCAGTTTTGTGTATCATTTAGCTCTTACAATCATAGGCCAGTACAACTAATATATAAGGATTGTCTCCTGATTAAAGCAACAACGTTACCATTTAAAATCAAAGGCGCTCATCTAGAAGGACACATTGAAATTCAGAAGTGTGGCTGGCTGTTCTCTGCGGGGATTTCCTAGTTTCTTTCAACTTTTTAAATAGAAGTTAAGCTAAAAGATGGGCTTGAGCATATAAAGTAAGAGCTTAGAAGAAACGCTCATTAATATATTTATGTACAGGTTTGTATTTCATTCCTTAAAAACTTTTCCCACCGACAACAGGCAAACAAATATCAGCCCTGATAGTGTTTAAATAGTTTCTCCCATCAAATGTACTCAACTAGTTTATAAAAAGTAATTAGAAAAATAATTTAAAAAAAAAAAAACAACAAACTGAAGTGAGTTTTGACACTTAACAATAGACACAATCCTATGTGCTACGCCATATGTAATACCACATTCTTTTGTTTTCTGTTAAGGGTTTGAAAATTACCAAACTATTGCCACTGTAAAGCATCATCTCTTAAGACCTGTAAAGCCAACTGCTGTATCCAGAAGTAAATTACTAAGGCTCCACGCACTGTAGGTCTTCTTGTGACAAATTCACACAAAATGTGAAGGTATTTATACTATGCCCACAATATCAGTCAGCAATTGCCACTAGTCTTCTTTGTACCAGGAAAAGAATAATTCTTGCTCGTTCCCCCCGAGGGAGCGCTGGAAAGCACAGCCACAGGCAGAGCTGCCTGGGCAGGACAGAGCAGGAATTCCCAGAGAGGCTGTGGTTCTCCTGCAGGGCAGGTACCACTGCTTGAGTTTTTTTATCTGACCCCCACAATCTGGCCTATGCATTATATAGTCAAAACCACCACTTAAAAAATAAGCTTTGTTGTTCGGTATCTAGATCATAACAAGCTTTTTTATCTCTTCATCTTACTGAGAAGTCAGGAGTTACCAGTGGGCAACAGAATGTTAGAGGTTTTTTTGACATAGCTCAGCATCGCCACAACAACTTTAAGAGCTACGTAAAGATGAGCTAAAGAGGGGTTGTGCAAAGGAAGAGAGGAGCAGTTTCTACTAAACATGGGATGCAGTTTTCTAGGTAAAAATTTAACTGAGTAAAAAGCCAACTAAAACATTTCACCTTCTTGCTGAACACTTTTCCCCACCATGGACTGGAGGAACAAGGCTATTAAACATCTGACATCACTGTCTTGCAAGGAAAAATGCATTGGATATCAAGAATTCTTTTCCATAGTACAGGAGAAGGGAGAAGCAGAGTCTCTTCCCTTCCACCTCCCTAACACTGCCAGTTCAGCATCAGCAGCTGGGATTTAAGCCCTGGAGCCTGCACCGAATACTCTACCAGCAATAATTAATTAATTAATCAGGTGCCAATTTGCAGAGGATCCGGGGTTGTTTGCTGCTTCAGACACAGAGCAGCACTCCTCTGGGGAGCTGAGGTCACTGCAAAGATGGGTTTTGAAGTCAGCCCCGGCCGCGGGGTCAGTCGAGGCAGCCCAAAGCCCTCTCAGCAGCAGTTCACGTCCCCGCACAGCACCGGCTCGGCGCAGCGGGACCAGCTCGCTGGCTCCAGAGAGGCAATGCCGCTTTGTGGGTCAACTCTTGCCAAGTTTTCCCTTGTTTCCTGCACCCTAGCCCAAGAACCACCTCCTCTTTATTTTTTTTATATTTTTTTTTTTTTGGACCAGTGTACCTCTCTCAGAATTATGCATCCCTTATGCATGTAAATGAGAGGGGTCCAATTACACGCGAGGGAGAAAGGGTTTAATGAATCGTGAAAAAGCAAGGGTTGCATAGAAAAAGCTCAATCCCGGTGCCTCCTCATCCCCCCACTTGGAAACGTGCATTTCTCATTTTTGAGAGTTACGAGAGAATGCAGAGGAGTGAACGGGAGAAACCCACAGCTGAATGAATACAACAGTTGTTTGCGTTTCTTACAGCCTGCACTTGAAATCTGTGATACACACTTTTAAGGAAAAAATAATTAAGCAAAGAAGTTACGTTCCTCTACACAGCATAAACAAATGCACTACCTGATTTGTAGATAACTGTATGTTCAAGTTCTCCCATCTGGAGTACATTCCTCTTCTTACTCTCCTTTCTTCTGTGTGTCTACGTAAGGTCTTCTATGAATTTAAAGGACAAAGAACAAGCAGAAGCTGGTTGTTATTTATGAGGTCCTGTAAAATACAGCCACAGTTACACAGTCTAAGTCATATGACTAACTTCCACACCTGGTTGACCCTGAAATTGATTGTTTATCACTGGATTTACCAGGTGAATGTGAACTAGAAAGCATGGGATACAACGAGCACTTTAAGGCAAAACACATAAAAGCAGTATTATTAATGTCAAGTATGATTTCATAGAATTACATTTAAAACAGACATTAGTAGTAATAGTAAATTGATTTGTAAATATTCTGGGACTCTTCAGAGGCCTTTTGCTTCTGCTGGTTTTGGATATTTATTTTTTTTCTTTAACAGGATTAATGATTGGTTAGTGACTGTTGTTAAAATTACTTTAATATCTCAAATTACAGCGCAGAGAAAACTCCCAGTGCCCTCAATGGGAATTATGCAGCATTGTGGTCCCAAGTTGTGAAAAGAAACAGACATGAGTGCTTGAACATGAAGATGTTCTCCCTTTTCCATATCAATGAGGGAATCACAAGTACTGAGCAATTACATCTCCAACTGAAATGTAGCAGAGCTATTATCTGTTCAATATCTTGAAAACTTGGCCTCAAAGTTTACTCTTCCACAACAACATCAATAGGATAACTCCACCTGTGCACAAATTTACATGGGAGTATGAATAGCTTGTGGAGTTACACCAAGCCTGTTCCAATTTTTTACTAACGTGATCTAGAACCCAGCAGGCAAGATGCATGTGAAGGCCAGTGTGTAACTTCTAGCACTTATGAGCAAATATTTCTCATTAGAAGCATGTGGAATAAAAAGAAAGACCTACTGCTTTGGTGTTGCACGTTATTAGTTATTTCTGCACAGGTAGAAGAGCCCTGGACCACTGCTGGTGATCCAGGGTGCTGCTCTGTTTAGTTTAGCTACTGCTCCGAGTAGTGGAACTAAACTCTATGATCTTAAAAAGAAGTTGTCACTATCCCAATTACTCCTTCAGCTTTGAGGTCTTGAAGTGGTTCAAGCCAACAGAACACCCTTGACAGTGAAAAGAAAATGGAAGTGGTGCACTGAGATGCCCATCTTTGTGTCATCTATTAATGTTTCTAAACTTCCAGTGATGCCTTTACTGGAATATTTCCATCTGTCAGGACTCTTGGATATGTTGTCAGTGTGGAGGACATGCTAGTCAGTAACCTCCATGTACTGGATGCAAGTGCTTTCATCTACGCTACTGGAATTGGGAGGGAATGGATGATGCCAGTACAGACAGTAGCTGGAGCAGCCCAGCTCCCTTAGGAAAGGAAATAAAAGGAGCAATATAGGAATATCATAGGATAGTAAGGGTTTGCCTGTCTCCATATCCACAAAATCTATAAACCCGGGCTTTCCTAAAGAGATGTCAATGCTGAATCTTGTGAGGTTCATCTCTTGTCATCGTCTCAGGCTAGTTATCCTGAGACATGCCTCATGCAGAATGTGTTCCCAAGTCCTGAATTTCTAGCTATATTCACACAAATGAATGCTGTTTCCTCACCTGGGAAAGGATAGCACCCGCACCCTCACTTCATGAAAGTGCATGAAAATTTCTAAGAAGTCAGATGGAAAAGCCAAATTGCTACTTCTGGATTTAAGCCAGCAAAGTTTTTCAGTCTATTCAAAGAATTTTATCCAAAGATGGTACAGAAAATATCCCAAAGAGCACACAAGTTGTAGACGAAGTTTTCATATAAATCACTTGTCCTATAACTCTGTCTAACCCACAGAATGACTCTGCTGGCCAGATTAAAAAAACCTTGCTCGGAAACTAACATTCATAGAAGCAGAGAGGGAAGAAATACCATCTGAGATCCCCAACTTTCAGAGATACCTGAGGGCGTGCGCAAATCCTGTTCTGTCTCGGGTTGCTGTGTCATTCTTTCCTCGGTGTCATGAATGTAGTCCTGCAATTCATCTTGTTTTGTAGTGTTTCTGAGCATCATTCCTTTTTTTTTTTTTTTGCCTGCCTGGTAGTTTTGCTAGTTTCAGACCAGTGGCAGTGGAAGGGAAGCAGCAAGGCTACAATCCTTCTGGCAACAGACAGCTCTTAGTTTGGCTCATCTGCGCTGTCAAACCACAGATGCACTGCTCAGGTACAGGTCTGTACAGCCGCCCTCCAAAGCTGTCACCTACTTCATATGATTCTGGTTGTGGCACAGGACCCTGGTGAAAATGCAAAATTTAGGTTGGGATTTCAGAATCCTTTCCCTTCGAATTTCCCAGGCACATCAGACTCCTTTCCCTTCCAACAGGTAACCTTTACATCCTCTATTAGAAAACAACATCATATACAACTGTGTTAAGGAAAAGATGCATTCTGGAGCTCATAATTGGGATACATTTCACCACGGAAGGTGGATAAATTGAATATTTTTGGTTACCAATTTCACCAATAGGCAGCTAACAGGCTATTAGCATGTTTTCATGCAGGACCAAACACCACTTGGGGCTGAAAGACATTTTTTTACATTTGTTTTCCAATAGGCATTTTGTTTTAAGTTATTTAAGGTCAATTACTTAACGCAATTTGGGGTTATCTTCTTTTTTTGTAAAACAGTGCAGGACAATAGTTCTTTAATACAATATAAAAGTAAAAAAGAAATATCACTACAGAATACCAACTCACTCATGAGATATCTTTTTTTGTGTGTATTAGCTTACCAAACCAAGAATAGTAAATAGCACAAAACCACATAAATGCTCCATTCCCATCCCATGAACAGGACACAGCACCACCAGAAGGACAATTTTCTGCATCAAACCATACACCTGAAACCATTCTCTCCCATCACTTTTCTCCACATGACTGTTTCTGTTGTGCTTTTACCACATTCCTATTTCTCCCTCTGCCTACACACAACAGATGGTTGGGATGGTGGTCACTTGGGTTGTGACAGCTTTCGTGGGTCATCAATTTGACCTCCATCTCCTGGAAAGGTGGTGGTACCTTTCTAAAGTCTATCCTCAGAGATGAGGTGGGAGGAAAACTTAGCAGGGGGATAAGTTCTTGCTGCTGAAGTGCACACACCATTTCGCATGCTCCCCGACTCTCTAACTTACTCCTTTTTGCCCCGTTTACTCTCCAACTCAGTGGTAAGAGCATGACTTGTTCATCAAACCTCCTGATTGTTTCTGTGCACGAATGCTACCAAGAAGAGAGCAGGCAGGTGAGCCAGAAGGGAACGGCCACAAGGTGCAGACACCAGCAAGGGAAACAGCAAAGATCTATCTCAGTTTTGGTCTACCAGCTCTTACACATCTGCTTTTAAGATTTAACTCCACATGAGTCATGTTTTCAGTAATCAGTTCTGACTTTTACAACCCAGGATTTGACTGTCTGCACAAAAGCATTTGCTTTTCGTTCAACAGAAAATGTACTAAAATACACTTTAAAGTTGTTGTAGATTTTTTTTTTTAAGTAGGGAAACATTAGGTAATTAAGGAAATCATGCACCATGCCATGTGGAGGCCTCCTGACAAATACAACTTTGGTGGCCATGACCCTGGCCAGAGGAAGAAGGCTGTGATGTCACCTCATCCCCAAGTCCCAGTTTCACGGATAGTATCTCTGAAAGGAATTGTCTAAAGGAGATTGTTCCTTATGAAAAGTTCACATGATGGAGTCTGAAGGGCTTGTTTCACTTGAAGCCCAGCAGGACAGAGCTGTTTGGAAAGAAGCATTCAGTGTGTTCTGTTTTGCTGAAAGCTGTCACAGTGAACAAGTACTTAGCAAACAGCATGAACAAGGATTTGAACTAGAAAACTAGCAGGGCCCTGACAACATTGTAATAGTGGGCTTGTCTGTTCAGAGCCCGTACAATGATGCATGGGGGCATGAGAAGGAAAACAGGAGAACTAGATTTTTGCATTTTTAAATTTTTTTAAAGGTAACAGTTTATCGTTGCTCTCAACTTGTTTGTTTTATCGTGGTCGCCTTTGGCATCAGTGGGAGGGGAAAGCATCCTGAAGAGAAGGGGCGCAGGGCACAGGCACAGCCCAAAGGGTGAACTGATTGATTAACTAAAAAGCAGGTTCTTTTCCTATTGTCCTGGTTTGTAACATTTTTACTTCTGTTATGATGGGCTGACTGTTTAAACTGTCACCCTTTACATCTCTAATCCACATTTAGCAGTGAAGAAAAGCTGTCTGAATCCCAGTCCAGAACTGAAAGAGAACCCACCATGCCACACCTTTGACAACAAGCTGTTTCACCCAAACACCCAGCTGCTGACACCACGCAGGTATGGGAGACTACTGCCTGTTAAAGGCTCCCCTCCCTCTCTCCCATCATACAAGAGACTATTGAAGGCAGCACAACATTAAGAGACATCAAGTGAGTAGGAAATTAGAATAGGATAAACAAAAATCTTTTTAGTTTTGCATACTGCAACCACATCCTTATTTCTAAAGCAAGTCTCAAAAACGCACTGACCACACCTTTTCACCATGATTATGACTACAGTTGTCCAGTTTTGTTGTTATGTTATGATAACTGTAGTCATATGTTGTTGTTTGTTGTCTTGTTATGACAACAAGAGCTTGAAAAGCTGTAATAAATGACTTTTTATTTATCATTTCTAATGTGCATTTTCCTAGACATGGAAAGTCCCTAAATGGTGTCCTTCTATGCTACAGAGGACTAACAGTCCCTTCTTCAAGTTATCATCTTCTACTAAGTACTTTACACAAAACCCCTGTTTGTTTCCCTCCTTCCCTTTACAAGGACAGAAGAATTGCAATGTTTAAGTGCACAGTCCAGCACAGCGCACACCTCTTTCCTTATAGACCTCTACAGGCTCAGGATGAAAAGCACTTTTCTAGCCTATAGGAAAACCTGTTGATTTTATCAGGTCCTGGGATATGTTCCTGGACTTGCCATTCATTCCCTTCATGGTCTCTGCCATGGCAGAAAACCTCTGCTAATGTGTAGAAAGAGTACAAGTGGAGGAAGACAGAATGAAGAACCACCTGCTGCTACCGAAGCTTAACCCTTAGGCAGGGACATTGCTCACCTAAATTATTCCCAGAGGACTTGATCCTAGGGATACAGTCACTGATGAAATGGATGAGGGACACTATTTCAATCCTGACTCTTACTGCATGCACTTCTTTTCTCCATTCATGCTCATTAATAGTATTATTGCTTCTGTGTGTAAATTGGGATCTTAATTTATAAGGCCTATATA
The DNA here is from genome assembly GCA_033628505.1 of Tringa tobata. Classification (NCBI taxonomy): domain Eukaryota; kingdom Metazoa; phylum Chordata; class Aves; order Charadriiformes; family Scolopacidae; genus Tringa; species Tringa tobata. Next base: position 511,738 of record JAHREE010000559.1, read on the forward strand.
CATTGCTTTAATGTTATTATAAAGATTATTTTGCCTGGCCTCCTGTCTCTGTAAATCCTGGCATCTGAGGAATATCTGCCTTTAACATGCAGCTTCCAAATCCTTTAGCATTCAGAACTATTCAGAGCTGCAAAGACAGGAATGTCTTTTAGTAATTCACATGGTTTCTGGGTAAGTTCTTCACTAAGTCTTTTCACAACACCACTAAATGGCTAGGTTTAAGTTGAACTGTGTTCCAGGGAATCCAGAATTGTGACCACCAAAGTGACAAGTCAGAATTGTGACCACCAAAGTGACAAGTCTGGGCTAGCTTTGTCAAGATATGAGGAATGTGTTTTATCACATTTATCATACCGCAAATGTATTATTCTCTAATAAACACGTAAAGCAGGTATCAGGTGTTTCGTCAGGCTCAAAAATATCTTGTAGGATTGAATTTAGTTCAATGATACTCAAAGCTAGTATCTCCCTCTGGTGCCCACATCCCTCAGGCCCTTGTAATTGCATTACAAGTTTCTTATCACTATGAGTATAACAGAGGTTTTTCTCAGCAAAGCAAGTCTCTTTTGCAAGGAGACCAATTATGATAACACTGCCCTCCCACTGATTTTTTTCAGCTGCTCCCTGAACCAAACAGCTTGTTTTCATTGCAAAAAAGAGAAGTGACCTTCTTTTCTTTTTCTTTGCTTTTCCAGTCCAAAACTCCTCTCGTTTCAAGTATACTACAGTGCAGAACTTTGAAAGAGGAAAGGACTAGGCTTTTTTTAAAATGCCAATATTATTTAGGGACTTGTAAAACTTATAGCCTAAATGCCTACTCAGAAAAGCTTTGTACAGAAGCAGAACAGTGACCATTTATCCAGCAGTGTCGTACTCACCAGCTATCGGGCGCAGTTCTCTCCGGTGGCATTTCTACCAGACATGCTTCAGTCTGTGAGAGGGGACAGAGTCCTTTGAACTCAAGTTCTCTAGGAAGGGGTCATGCCGACTTGGCTAGAAAGGCAACATCCTAGTCATTAATAATATCCTCTGGCAATTTTACCCATCCTTATGCTGCACTGAAGGAGCTACCACCCCCTGTCCTTTCTTTAGCCCTTGAAGACACAGGCAGATGTCCACTCTGCAGGCAGGTGTTGCCACAGTCCAGAAGTCACCATTGCCCAGCTGATTTCTGGATTTGTGGGATGGTTTCTCTAAGTGCCCTCAGAATGCTCCAGACAAACCCTGGGTGGCATAATTTAAGCTTTTTTAACAAAATAGCTTGGGTTAGCCTGGAAAATTTTGTCTGAAGCAAGAAAATGCCTACATTCTGCTCTCAACAGAAGATTGAGAGTGAACTCCCATGCAGAGGTGACCTCCAGGTAGAAATGGTGACATTTCCAGCTGGTAGAGATGGCTACAGAAGGTGCCACCACTGCACACTGATTCCGGGCAGCTGCATAGCTGCAGATGGGCAGGATGCAATCATATCTCCCACCTCTGTCCCTCCACCTCTATAAAATATCCACTGTCATTTTTTATGGCTAGTGTCTCTGGGTTGTGTCTCTAAATCTCCAAAACTACTTTGCCCCACCTGCACTGCTCCTTGCAGCATTTGTAGCACCACAAAGAGGATGGCAGCTACAGATCTGCTGCTAGAACTGTTACTGTTTGACCTGCCTGCCTAGGAAATAACACCCAGTAGCAGGATTTTATGTCCTTGCATATCATAGGAAAAAGACATTGTTTCTTCCATTCCCCACACCCACAGATAAACCACATTACTTGTCTTCAAGTTGTTCTCTTCCCAGGCTACCCTATCTTTAACTCACGCACTGTTTGAAACTGTAAAATACAGAGCCCCTTTCATGCAGGGAGGGATGTTCCTGCCAGGTCCCAGTGTTCTAGGGAATTTGCCAGATCCCTCAATAATCCGATCCTCTGCCTTTTGGCTCCAGTGTTCAGAGTTGGCTCTTTGGTCTGAGTTCTCCCAAAACAGGATCTCCATCCCCTCCCGTATCGTGCTTTCCCTACTGCCTGGTAACCGTGTGTAAGGTCCACCCCCTTTAGCATTTCCTTCCCCAGCAGAGCTGCCTGAGGAAACAGCAGGAGCAGTCAGTCCCTCCACCCTCCAGACAGCACAGGCATAGGCAAGAATGAAGGATTTCTATTTTCAGCATCCCACTTGAGTTTTCTGGTCATTACAGCACTGCAGTAAATGCATTGGGCTTGATTCCCACAGCACAAAATACCCTTCATAGGGCTGCTGGAAGCCAGCAGAAGTGCCAGAAATAGGGAGAGGGAAAGTCATATAAAAGATGGCCCAAACAGAGACTGGGAGGGGACCAGGTACAGCTGAGCTGCACTACACTGAGTCACCAATTACTGTTTGGCACACCTTCCCCTAGCTGGGGAAGTCTACTGTACGTACCAGGCTTTGTGCCCAAAGGTAAGAGATGTCCCCTACCCTCCAGGGCTGCTGTTTGGATGAGAACTAGAATTTAGGCCAATTAATCATTATGGACAATGCTAAGTAAAGTAAAAAGTCCATGCCAGCAAGACTGCAATAGTGTCAGTCTGAGAGAGAAGGGAGGTGACACCCTGTTTAGCTGTTTCATCCTTACACAGACACAGGGGCTGAAGGATATTGCTGCTTGAGACAGTTATTGGCCGTCTGACTGACTTCCCTTGCAAGCTCTTGTTCCCTCTCCTAACCAAAATGAGCAGATTTTGCAGAAAAGGAATGTAATTTTAAAAGTCCTGAGTTAATCAAGTGCTTCAAAAACACAGTGCCTGTGATACAATGGATCAACTTTGTCCTGGGTGTCAGCCCATTCACTCAAACAAGCTTACACCAGAGATGAATTTGCTCTGGTGCTTTTGTCAATAAAATTCTAGATTAAAAAAGACCCTATATAGAGCTGGTCCCAGAGGTAATTGCTAGTTAATCAGCCAATTAACTGACCCAACGAGTAGGAAAAGGGGAAGGGGGAGTAAGGGGGAAAACAAATCAGTCAAGGTATGGTAGAACATAATTCTTTAGGAGTTAATGTTAGAAACCTTTTCAAAGGGATTACAGCCTACCTTGACTCATTCCCCTCTCTTCTTTCCTTTTTCTCTTCTTCCCAATTTGTAATTGTTGGATCCCCTAATTGGCTGATTATCTACTTATTACAGACAGACCTGGAGGTATGTGGGATCCCGTTAGCCATGGAACTTGATTTCATCTAGCAAAGCAAGGCTGAACGTAGCACAACATCTGCGTGGGCTGTTATTCTCCTACCCAGGCTGATGGCTTAGAGTCAAGCGCCATTTCATTTGAGAAAATCCTTTTTTAAACTAGCTTCTATTTTAATTATTTAATACTGCAAAGAAAATGAGGGATTTTTTTTTAACAGTTTGTTATGCAAACAGAATAATTTCTATCAATGGAGATTTTACCCCTCAAACTAACCTATTATCAATGCTACCAGGATATTTTGATGAATGAGCTGTTACAGCTGCTTGATGTTACGATAATAAGTAATGACAATAGAATTAACCTCTGTTTTCTTTTAATAGTGTTACCAGGCTGCTTTCTACCAGCAGCAAGCCTGGCAGATGAGCCCTAATGGTGAAAAGGGCAAGCTGAGAAAGTTACCCTAATTTCCTCTCCTTGGAGCTCCGTAGGGGAAAAGAGCAGAGCTCACCCTTGCACTCATTGGCTTCGCATTTTATTAGTAGTCACTCAAAAAGGAAGTACCAGTCCGTTCTGATACATCCTGAAACCACACAACCAAGGAGGAATTCAAAGTTGCTCTCTGACACTTCAAACAGGAGTTCTGCTGCATGTTCCACACAAAGCAAATCTCATAGCATCTCATTAATGCACCTTTTCCAGCATCGTGTAGACAGAGATGGAGCTGCTACCCTTAAAACACTGACATCCTAGCTACACAGGGCACTAAGTTTGACCTCTCTCAAACAATACCTATCAACGCATGTATAACCTATCAGTGCACATGGCTGACCACACGAAGGTTATTTTCTAAAGCTCGTGGATTGTTTTGGTCGCTCACCCTCCTGTGTACACAGTAAATAAAATTCTTTTTCTCTGCACATTGCTTGGGCAGCAGGACCCTGTGCAAAGCAGCAACTCCTCCAAGAGTGATTGTCCAGGTAGACAGGCACAGAGCAGGGTTCTCCTGACATAGCCTCTATTGCATAAACCTCTTCTTCTAATTCCACTTCTCTCCTTCAGCTTCAGTAGAGAGTTTGGGATTTTAGTTCTATTTAATATTTGTGACAATTTATTCCTCCTACCCCTCTTTTCTCCCTTAGCAAAAGAGCAGGCTGAGCCTGGGCAGCCCATCCTCAACTGCATGTAAATCACAATCTGATTAGGAAGTGATATATTCATCTCTAACTCCTGCATAAAAGTTATTCAAGTATTTTGACAAAATAAGTGCTGTTTACTTTATACGTTTTCTGCTAATTCTAAAGATTTCTGCAAACCTAAAGGATCTCATGGAATTTACAGGCTTGTGGCTTTGCTATTGAAAGTATAAAAGCATGCTAAATTAAGTTGATTTGCCTGTGAAAGAAACACGTCCATTATTCATGTCAGGGCCCTGTCACATCAAATTGAGGGAGTGAAGAAAACCCTTTTTTATCAACGTTTAGAAGCAAGGAAAAAACCAACCATTCAGGGACTGAATTTCAATTGGGAGAAAGTCAGCCTGAAAGCAAGGTTAAAAAAAAAAAAGTTGGGGACATGTCTAATGTTGGAAATCAGCAAAGGGTGGGTTGATTTAACTTTGGCTGGAATCTTTCAAACAGAAAGCCAGGAGGAAACTTAAAGTAGCGAGTAGTACACACAGTCTCAATGTCTCTCATGTAAACTTGTCAAAAGTAGTTAAGCTAATTCAGATTTAAGACTTTTCAGACCCCATTTTCCTTGTTTACTTCAAAATAATGATGAAAATTGTTAAAATTCATAGAGCATTTATTTGTGTACCACTAATATTTTTATCCTCCGGTTATGACATGATTTAGTTCTTATTAGCAGACAATATGTAAGGTTTTTTAAGTTTGATTAGCTGACAGAAAAAATTAAAAAACATTGGTTTAAATATAGCTGTTCTGTGGCTGTGCATCTCTGTAAGAGGGGGGATGACAGGATCAAAAATACTTAGGATTGTTTCCTGTCCACAGTACGACACGTATTACTTCATGCAGCCAGAAAATCTTGGCTGACGGTTTTATGACGTAGTGTGATAGGTAGAGACAAAATAAATGGCACATGTATACATGCCACTTTTCGAATAAAAAGCTGATTCACAGTCTACTAAACTATTCCAATACACAAACGAGTTAAATGAGAAACTGTAAGGGGAATTGTTTTATACACTGAAATTCGTCTCATTGCCTGATTATAATTTCTCGTGTGGCTCGCTCATTTAGCAAAACAAAAAGCTTACAGTTCCTTCTCACTACAGTTGGTTTTTATAAGCTTAAAACCAGCATGTTAAGTGGCATTTCACAGTCTTCTGCTTAAAGCCTAATTGGTTTAGACTGGACACCTTAGAGGTATTCTTTAAAAGAAGTCCAGTTTTTATGTCGCTGACATCATTATACTGTACAAAGGGTAATTCAGCAACTTGTTTGCTTTAAATCATGCTTCTGGGTACCAGGCCTAGACATCATTTCTGCATGCAATTTGTTTTCCTACCTTTTGTTTTTCCCTAACCACAGAACCCTTGGGTTAACATGTTTTCTGCTTTAAAGCTCTTCTCTGAAAAACACTTTACCACCTCACCCAGGCACTCTCTCATGCTTCCCAACTTCAAAGTCTCAAGTTGGGAAAGCAACTCGAAGTCCCAAGTGCTGGACTCTGCAGTTTCTATAGGACCCTCCACTAAAGTTAAGTTCTTGTCTTTAATTGAAAATTGCAGCCAGTGTAAATAGGAGTTAGTTTGTGGCAAGCTTGCCACAAAAGGAATTACCTCGTGGAGTGGCTGCATTGGGGTAAACAGAGGGGATAAGAAAAAAAAAAAAGAAAGAAAAAGAGAAAGAAAAAAAAGCCAGGGGTAAGAGAGAGAGGCATTGTACTGTGGAGGTAGCATCAAGACAAGGATTAATGGCTAGAGGAATTGTATTTTGGGTGCTTTCAGCAACATTACAATCTCCCAAAAGTAAGTGTTACTAATAAGTGGGCCAGTAAAGAAAGGTTAGCGTATTAAGGGAAATGGAAAAATCAGGCTCTGTCAATTACAGAAGGTTTTTATTCTGTAAAGTCTAAGCAAACTGTTGCTGATGTGTTTATTTTTAGTACTTACGTTTGGGTCAAGTAATGAAGTTTGTTATTTTATAGAGTTGACAAGTGATAAGAAGTGATACATACATACCACACACATGACATTTTCCTGCCAACTTCATTTACTTCCATGTACCCACATTTTACCTATTTCACAGTACCAAGCTGGTAAGGAGAAACCCCATCTGCGTTTCACTGTTGATATATTACACTGAGCTAGTGGTGAAATCCAAGCAGCCACGCTGGAAGCGTGCCAGGCCCTAACAGACCAGAAGAAGGAGAGTAGCGGTGGTGGGAAGGAGGGCAGGATCCCTTCACAGTGCTCAAACCTGTGGCAGCAGAGGTTTGATCAGATATATCATCTGACTGTGGTGTTGACAGAGGCTCACACAGCATTATCAGATCTTTGCAGTAACTCAAAAGGACACAGCAAGAGAAAGTGAGGAGAATCCAGTGGTGTTCCCGTCTCCTTTCTCCCACTCCCACGAGTGGGGTTGAGTTGGTTTTTTTGTGTGTTGGACTCCCTGACCTGGCTCAGTGAACGGTCAGGCAAGCACCAACAGTAGCAGCAAGGAATGGATGAGAGGAAATAAGTTCTCCCTTTTCAGGGGGAGTTTTAGTAGCTCAGCTGCATTGTGGAATTGCACTCCGAGACTTACTAAATTTGGGCTCAGTTCACAGTCCCTTTACCTCCCAAGTCAACCTGGATATGTCAACTTGATATCTTAATGATAGGATTCTCCTTCCACAAAATGGAAAGAATAAGTCTTCCTTTTCTTCCAAATTCCTGACCTTTTCTATATAACCCCAAGCACAGTATGGACACTGTTTTCATGGGAATCCATTCAGAAACTGTGATACATTTTTGTATTAAAATTATTACTATTAAAATGATTGTTTAAACAAACATACTGACCTCTATTCTCTTTTGAGTAGATCACTTATGCTGTCCACCACATCACAATGGAAACAGCTCAGCTATGGAAATTCTGGATAGTATGAAAAGTAACAGTATGGATATTAGTAGGGAATAAGACTACTCCATTGCTATCAGTGCAATACTGTTGGCTTTGTTTTTGTTGGGTTTTTTTAATAATTCATAGTTCATCATATTCAAAAATGCAGTTCTGAATGGAATCCAATGGAACCAGAGTCTAAAAATCTGTGGAAGTATAATTGAGTCTATTAATACATAATGCAGAACTACAGGAAACTGTAACAGGATTCAGTAAAATATACTCCATAATGGTTTTTTCATGTTACATAATCTATTTTTAATAAAATATAAAATCTGTGAATTTAAGAGCACTGCTGATGCAAAACAAAGTCATACTGTTTTAAAGCAGCAAATTGCATTTGCTTCTACTCACTTTTCAGTGGCTTACAAGTTGCATTGATTAAAAATTCTCTCTAAAGTTTCTGCAGCATGAATCCGCTGGATGCATCTGTAAGAAACAGAACTGATTAAAAATCCAAAATACATCCTAACTATCCAAATAAACTAAGTTAAAAATGTCATGCTTTTTAAGAATTCTAAAAATTACTCACTTCATTAAGTCCTCTTTCAGTTTTTCTTCTTGGGCTTTAATATTTGCATACTTTTTAACTTTGTATTTTTAATAGTATTCTCCTTTTTTTATTTACTGTCATAGGAGCTAATTCAATTGCGCATGGTATGAGACTCTCTCCATGTGTACACAAACACAAATGCCATGCCTTTTAAACTTGGATCAAAATGAAGTCAGAAAAAGAAAACACTTAGCTTGAGACATTGCCCATTATTATTCCACTTACAGTACACACTTGGGAAGTTTTCATGTTCATAACTCAATGTCTCGGGTGCACTGTAACTCTTAAAGATATGCAAGTTCATTTCAGCATTTATCTGCTCTTTTCTCCTCAGGAGTTCAACTGTTTTTCCGCCTGATGGTTAGAATGAATTGAATTTTTTGAACTCATCCATCAGATTTGGAAATGATCCCTGAATTGATGAGAGCGTTTAACAGTTAATTGAACATTTCTGTTGTGAACTTTCATTGCTTCAAAGTGCAAAAATACTGCACCCAGGAACGTGGACAAAGAAAAGAGGATCCATGACACGTTCTTACACCACAAATATTTTCATCCTCTAGAGAGCAGCAGGCATTTAAATAACGGGGGCATCGCCCTGGTCTCACTCTGGGATATCACAAGGGACAGTGATCTGAAAAGGGCTTTCACAGGACCTAAGGGCTTCCCTTCTTCCATAGCAGGAAATAATTCCACATTTTTCAGGCTTTCTAAAGGGTCCTGGTGATGCCAGTAAGTATTTAGGGCTTTAGTAATCTTAATATAAAGTGTATACTCCACTGCCTTATATGACCTTGAATATTCACACCTGCAACCAAGGAAACAGTAAAGGATTCTGGACTTTCTCCTCCCTCCTTGAGAGTTATTAAAAAGTTCATCTTTCAGACTTTCTGCTCCATTATAGCACTTTAGCTAAAGAGAAATTATATTTTTCCATTCTGAAACTCCACCAAATCACGTTATTGTACTTCGGCTTTCTCCTTCTCACCAACTTTCATACAATTCTTGAAGAATATAACTTGAATTTCTTCATTCATCTGTGGCAAGCCCTTAACTCAGCGTCACTGCTTCCCATCATCTCTGGCACCCAGCAGGACATTGGGAGCACGTCCCACCTCCTAGAGCACCTTCACCAAACTCCGCTGTCTCTTAACAAGGACCTCGAGAAGGCGTTTTCCTCCTTGTGCCTCTCAGACCACAATGCTTTTCCACTGCAGAGCTGCCTGCCCTGCTTCTCTGACAAGCCTAATTCCCTAATTCCTCTTGACCAGCTCCCTTTATTTCATAGCTTTTTTTTTTCCCCGAGCACCAAGATCATTCCTCTGTGCTAGATGGTTAATTAACTCCTCTCCCAGGTTTTCCAGGCTCCCGTGGTGCAAAAGGTCTGGCCTCAGTCCTGCAGCTCTGGCAAAGTAGTCACGTCCCCCAGCAATGTGAGGTGGAGGTGTGGGCTCAGCTTTCTTTGGAAAATTTCAAAACAGAAATATTTCTTTCTAAACTATATTTCTCCCCCACTGTGGGAAACTGCTGAAGGTGGACTTTATATTTCCAGGGAGGATAACATTTTTTAGCATACATTCTAATTCAGAACAAGCTCTGCTCAGCACCAACTTCATAAAAGGCACTTGGCCCAGGGCTTGCTGTGCATTTAAAGCAGTGCTAACATCCCCCTCTCCATCCTGGGTTTCTTGTTCCCCCTTCATGTATCTGTCTGTGCCATAACAACACTGGCATCCCAGTAGTTCTGTGATGAACCATGCTGTCAACTTTATCCAGCTGCAAGAGGATAATTTTTTAATTGTTGCTGGGCTAGTCCTAGTTGATGCTGTGGCTCATAAGCACTTCAGCCAGAGAAGAGGTGGAAATCAGCAGCAGGGACAAAGTGCTGCCTTCCTGCAAGAGTCACTGCTGAATCTCTGCAGTGCACTCACCTCCTGAAGGATGGGTGAAAAGCCAGGCATCCCCAGGGGTAACCATGCTTATCACGGCCTTCATCTGCTTTCTGACATTGCAAACACCAGTTACAACAGATACATCACAAGAATACCACTAACAATTTGAAATTCATACTCATGCAAATCGGTTTCCAGCCTCTGGTGTCCCTGCCATTACATGCAGAGGTTTAGCAATGTTAGTTAAGATCCTTGTGCAACGCACACACATAAATGCGCAACAGCTCTCCAAAAGAAATCCAGCCCTAGAGAAATTAAAATCTGTTCAAAATTGCCATGGTACAGCAATTTTCTGCAAGTTTGAAACACAGCCTTTCTCTTTATTGCACTGCAGTCGGCTCTGGCTACACTGTATTTCTGTGCAGGTGTTTCGCCTTTTTTAAAGTACATAAAATCTGCATTATTTTCTGATTTTACCTGTTGTTCATCCCTTTTCCTCTTCCTAATCTTCGCCACAAGCAGCACCGCCTCGAAGTTCCCCCCCCCGCTCCCAGTGCCGGGCTCAGACAACTTCCCACTCGCCTTCTGCTCCCTCTGCTGTACACGCAGCAGAAGAGCAAGCAGGGCTTTTGTTTGCACGAACTAGTGGTTTCTTACCCTTTGCTGGTGCCCTCCCTCGAGCTACCTCGTGTTTCCTATGTATGGTTCTGTAGCGAAATACTTGGGGGATATTCAAGCAGGATTTGATAAAATCGCTAGGAATTTCATAGCAAGTCAAACATATACGTGCAAGTCCCTGGTTTGAATACATACACAAGCAGCACAGAGAGCTTTAGCCTAACTGAGATTGGTGGCTAAATATAAGTTATCAACAGATTTTCAAGACCCACCTGGATGCAGTCCTGAGTAACATGCTCATAATGAGTCTTAAGTAAGGAGCAAAAGCAGAGATGGCAAGTTCATCAGTTGGAAGCAACAGGGAAAGGGAAAAATGGGGCAGGAGGGAATTTCTAATCAATCACAGGCCAGCAAAGATCAACTGCAGCGATGCAGCTGCAAAAAACAAGGTGAAGATGAGCATAGGACACAGCTGGGGAGGGCTGGGTGGCCACAAGACATTGCCTGTGATCAGATGCAATGATACCAATGTTTTCCAGCAGGTTTAGAACTACAGACTGCACCAGGGAACCTAAAAAAACAGGGCACGGTGCCACTCAGCATCGGTGACTGGCTGGCTTAAAATTAATTCTTTCAAGGACTGCTTATAGAAATTATAAAGTTTGTGTTCTTTTTTTGCATCCTACTGTTTAAAATACCAGCATGTATTTTGGTCACAGGAGCCAGCTTCTCTTTGCAACTGTGAATTGCTTCTAAAAAAATCTCCACATGTTTCTATAAACACAAGGCTCTTGGAAAATGCCCTGATTTCACAAGCCAATTAACTCCTACAAGTTAACAGTGATTCCCCAAATTAAAACAGAATGCTGTATTGAATCTGGGTACAATTTCTGAGCTAGCGATGCTGAAAAAAACACATAATAAGCAAATCAATGCGATAATTGAAATGATGAGATTTTTTGTAACTAGACAGAGTGAGGTTAGATGCTTTAACTCCAGCAGCTTTTCTGCTAGCAGGTCTGTAGGGTGTGTAGGAAGAGGGCAGGAGGTGTTTGCAAGGCTGCCTGGTAAATACGTTGCCGACACTGCTCTTCCTCCCACCCAGTGCAAGATACTGATGGATGGTTATGACACAGGGGATGTGGGAATCTACGTGTACCCAGCAGCTCCCATAATGACATCGCTTCAAGCGCTGTAAATATTGGTCCAACCCCCGAGTGCCTGAAGAGGCTGTTAGAGGTACTGATTACACAACAGATTACTTCAGACACCCTCGAGATTCATATCATCTAACAAGATATGAGGCGCTGAGGGGAGGAGGGGCAGGGTTTACACAGTGGTGCACTGCTCTTTAGGGGCTATTGAGAGATTTGCCGATATAAAGACTGTGAGTGGCTTTACAGATCGTTCAATAAGAGCCTGGAAAGGTATTCTGTATCTTTATGCATATACAAATATTTACAGATCTTTTAAAGATCAAGACGGTCGTTATCAGTTTACGTGCTATATATTGGCATTATCCAGCGTGACCTCAGGAAAGCCGATGCTCTGCAGCCCTAATGCAATGGTATGTTCAGCTCTGCTGGATCTCCATAGAGGGGGCCTGGAATGCATTGGTGAACAATACCCAGGACTGCACAGAGCAAAGAATGAAGGGCAGCAGAGTTTGATAACCACATTAAAGCACTACCAACATCTGTTCAAGCCAAAGACAACACTATCTCCAGGAATTAACCTTCTGAACCACTTAATCATTAACCTCAGCAGAGAGAAAGTTAGACAACAAGAGCCTATTTGTCAGTAGCCCCTCAGAGAGATGCGGCGAGCAATATTTTACTGAGAACAGCGTGAGAAGGGCTTGCCCAGCTTTATAAATTTTAAACACAGAATATATTTGTGTGGGAAACAAGGAGACAATGGATGTAAATAAACAGCTGATCCTACCTTGAAGCCTTCACTCATTTATCCTGTTTAAAGTGGCTTGACTGGTTTGTCCTGCATTGTGTAACATTTCCTCTAAATGAGTAGAGATGCTTCAGTTCTTACTCAGAAATATTCCTGCTTGTGGAAAGATTTACAAATGGATAGGATGTTACTATTTTAAACTTGCACCCGCATCCCCAAGTTTTCTACTGAAAAACAAATTAGGGACTATTGCTTTGCAAGAAGCAGTAGAGCTAGAGAAGCAAAGCTGGTGTGTTTAGTAATTATTTGTCTATATATACTCTTTAACATAGGAGAATAACTATTAAGTTATATTAATTATATATTAGTTATATTAATAACTATTAAGTTATTCTGCTATAACCTGGCCAAATGCCCTCCCTTTACACAGTTATAATTGTTAGAGATTTTGTTTCTTTTGGTTTTGATTTTGTTTTTCAAAAGAGTAAAGACTTTGGTTTCTTCAAACTGCAGCACCCCAAATTTGTAGCAAAACCTCACTGTGGTGTGTTGGGGCTGACAGTTTATTTCTCTGGACCTCAGGTAATCATTTACCAAGGGGGTGTAAAACACTGCCACATAAGAATGATGCCATTTAACACCCACTTTGCACCAACCTCAGTGGCCACACAAGGTGTAGGACAATGCATAATGAGGGCCCATATGTCTGCTTCGATATTGCCACAGTTGGAGGGGGCAAAAAGAAGAAAAAAAAAAAAAAAAACAAAACAGTTGGGAAGAAGACTGACTTAAGGGCTGCAAACAGCAATCTACTCCAAGCCAGAAGTTCTATAGTAACAAAATTGGGTTATATCGGGAATGGCCCAAGGTCTCAATCCATCAGCGCAGGGAACAGGAAGCAAGTTGTAAGCAAAAAACCACTTAAAACACTTGATTAAAGTATATTGTCCAGGTGACAGACTGGTCCCTACTGTCCTCATGGGGGACTCCTGTCTATTACTACTTAAACTGCCCTACTTAAAAGAGAATTATGATGTCTCTGGTGGGGAAAAAAGGGATGGTCTAATGCCAAAGGATGTGAAAGGAAGATCTAAGCCATCTGTGATTTTTCTGAGTTAGCTTTCTGTTGGTCCACAAGTTGAACTTTAGTACAGAGCCTCGTGTATGTAAAAGCCAGCACGAGGGCAGGATCACACAACGAGGGACAGAGACCCACTCTTTCACACAGCAGTAAGACCTTAAACCAGCTCAAACCACAACGTATAACTTCACCTTTATGCATTTGCTTACAAAGCAGATCTGTGACTTCAGCAAAAATGATCAATAATGCTCAGTTTCTCAATAAATTTTACAATATTAACACCCTGGGTAGAAAAACCATAGTTGAATGGGCATAGAAATTTAATTACCCACCCAGATTAAAGGTCAGACTGAAGAAAGTGTGGACTGCACCTGGCCTGGAGGCACCATTCCTGTAGGTCTTCACTTACCTGCACCTGTCCAGCCCAAGACAGAGACACTACAGTCCAATGGTAATCTAAATGTTACATTAGGCATGAATTATGCCCCTCAGCTCACCTGACCTTAATGCTTTCAGTGTGATTAGTGGTGTGCTGACAAAAAAGAAAAAAAAGCAGCATAATAATTACCTATTAATAGGTAATAATAATTACATAATAATTACTACCTACCTAAATCAGTAAAAGGTAAACAGTGTTGCCTCCCCAAAGACAGTCACATTTACAAACACACTGAGAGGATGCTCCTCTAGTCAAGACATCTTGAGGAAATGTTCCTCAGGCAATTAATTTCTCCAACAGGATTATTCATCATAGTCTACACTCCCACAAATTGATTTCTCAGGGTTTATCATGGTAATTTAATTCTTACTGTTGGTGCTCTTCAGAGGCTGAACTGCATAACTGGTTTTTAAACCACTGTCTGCTGAGAAGGCTAAACTAGAGCAGCAGACAAGGCACTCTCCTTTCACTCGGGTCGCTGAGCTCATTAATGTGGATAATTAATTGGAGCTTTGTAGCCCTCCCTTTGTACACCGACAACAAGCAAGTCACAGTAGCTGTACTACCCCCCCTCACCTGAGCACTCTTGCACAGACACCTGCTGCTCATAATTAAGATCCATTGCCCAAATTTACATATCCTGATTTCTATCACTCAGCTCCTAGAGACAAAGGAAAGCATTTACTGCAGGGAAATGACAGCTCAAATTATGCTTCTTGCGTACGGCTTGCCCGGGCAGCTGCTTATGCTAAAGGACCCTGACATGAAACAGCGGAGTGTTTCTATTTAAAAAGTATATGTTTGGATTGAACTTAAAGAAAAGCACATGGTGATTTCCCCCTTAGGGGGATAATAGTCTTTTCATTAGATAACAAGTGTCAAAAGATGCCACAAACTTCACGGCCGGCTTTGTTAAGGCACAGCGCTGCAGAGAGCTCAGCAGTGAACTTGTGGAGTCCCCTTCCCTCCCTGAACTGGCTGCTCAAGTGCCTGCATACGGGTTAAGAAGAGCAGAGGTCTCACAAACCACACAGTGAAGACCTTACCCTTGGCTCACCTGTGAAGATAAGGCTGACTCTTGCATCCAAGGCTAATATGGCACTGGAGAGTGAAGTCAGTTGTTAAGTCGGTTGACAGTCTTTGAAAATATGGTCAAAAATGCCAGATATTCCTATGTAGCTCTCACTGATATTTCAGAGGGAGGCAACTTTCCATGTGCACACATTTATTACACCAGTAACATCACCTATCACCTGTTCCTCAGGTTTCTGAGTGATGCTAATAGCCAGAATGAATCTCCTGGTAATAATAGCTGAAGTTGTTCCACGCTACATTTTTCCTCTGGGTTTATTAGGTTGCCGCAGTGCCCCAGGACAAGATTCAGCTTTCATTGGAAGCCTTTTAGAGTCTTCACTGGGTTTAAATCAATCAGTCAGATGGTTAAAATTATTCTAAATCTGATTTCCCCACATACCAAATGGGGGCTAACCCAGAACAGCCACCAGGGCAGAACTTCAGTGTCGGTGGGATTTGGATTTACAACCTGCGTTGGTTCATTTCCAAACTTGGAATTGACATTCAAGTATGTTTTCAGTATGTAATCAAGAGAAGGAATGAAATTAAGACTGTGAATAGGAAACACAGTAGAGTGAATACAGAGTGCCACAGGGTGACCTCGGTACAAGTATCAATGTACAATGTTAATCCAGAATGATCTGCAGTTAAGTCCAAGTGGTGCAAAACCAGATCAACAGAGAGCATAATCGTGATGAGTGTCATGATGTGCTGCCCCTGGTTTGCTCCTTAGCTGAGGATCAAGAAGAAAAGTTGACTTTCATTTCCACTGCATTGTTTGCCCTGTGCTTTATTTAGATTTTTATAGGAGCTCATCTAAAACGTGATGGCTACACTTTTTAAAGCGCTGTCTCCAAATTCTCCTAGGTTTTTTTCCAGAAAAAATGAGATGACATTCAAGACAGAGGACAATTGAGAGTCTCACAGAGTGTCTCTGAGATTCTTTCCACATGTCCCTTTTGGTAGTATTTTTTCTTTTACTTTTCCTTAATGAAAAGAAAAAAATCAGCTAGATTTAAGATGCATTTTTCTGCTTCTTGAACTTTGAAACAGATAGTGCTTGCTATTTTTGGAGCTAGGGTGATAAGACAGAAACACCTGAGGTCTGATCTGGCTTGGCAGTTCCTCTTTTCTAGGACAAAAACAAACATTCAGTTCATGGCATCTGAAGAGCAAACTTCCACACTGAGTTTCTTTCTTTAAGGGAACATAGAAAAGATCTAACACTAAAGTTACCTAAAATCACAACTGTTTCTGAAAATAATAAAGTGATAGATATTTGATGGCTTACATTTAAGGGAAAAAAAAAAAAAAAGAAGAAAAGAAACTAATTTCTAATGGATTTAATACCTACCAAACTTCATTAAAAATTAAGACACTTCACAAGTAGGCATGAAAACAGTACATTATTCCTTATCTGTGACATAACTTCAGAATACGTCCATAGGAGTACCTGTTCAGCAGCCTGTGGCAAATGAAAGAGACAAAGGAAAACATTGCACTGGGAGTCATTAATTGAATTAATTAACCTAGTGACATTGTCATAAGAAGAATTTATCTGGCAACCAGCAGGAGCAGATCTCCAATCATTTCACCATGGCTTCTTCCACAGATTAACAGTCACACAAGCCCCTGGCAGCTGGCCGTTAACATTGCAAATTATCAGAAATTAATTAGCCAAATGCTGTGCACCCATGTGGATATTTTTGTTTTTAAGTAAAGATTATGAAGCCAATAGCTCGTTTGATGATATATTGAGAGAAAACAGCATTGCTTAAACAAATATGTTGCAGCATGGGAGAAAGAGAAAAAAAGCAGGGGGGGAATTTACAGCAAACTGTAGTAACAAAGGCCAAACACTTGTAAACAGGAATTAAACAATCAACTCTGAAATTAGGGACATACACAAATTCATTCAGAATGGTCTATTTTTTTTTTGAGAATAAAAATAATTCCATGTGCATACTTTTCAGACTAATTAAGGTTGCTGCTTCAATCTATGAAGTAGGGATTCAGCTATTCAGAAGTACTTCTGCAAGATAGCTTTGTTCATCTAGATAGTAATCACTAAATCACACATGAAAAAGAGAATTTTAAGGAAACTGAAAAAGCAACACGAAGCTTAGCCTTATTATTTTCTACAGCCTCTTGTCAGAGTAACAGGCAATGTAACCATAGCACTTTGGAAAGACTCCTTTTCATACTACAGTCCTTCTTAGGCATAGTCAAGGACTTGTCTAAAATAAAGTCTTAATCTCCATATGATTCAAACAAAAGAAAAATAGATTTATTCTCACTATTCGGTTTCAATTATCCTCTTTAAAATCTCTTTTACTTCCACCTGATGGTGTTTTATTTGTACATTTTGTATTTCAATGGTCTTGGACAACTCTAGAAAGGAGTTTTTAAACAGGCAAAACTGATATTTCATAATCAATTGGGAAGTGTAATGCATTTATATTTAACAACTTACAATAATCCATGGTTTTGGAGGAGTGGGGCTTATAGAATGCAAGCAACAACAAATTTTAGCCCACGAATGCAGAGATTCATCTGGACAGAGAACTGCTGTGAGGTTAAAAGAGGGTAAGGGGGAAAGACAAAAAGAGAAAAGGAAGATTAGAGTGGCAACTAAGGTTGAGCGTGTATGGAAACACAGAGGGTCAGCTGGGACGTTGCTGACACTCAGTACTGAGGGTCTGAGAAGGCGATCACAGGTTTGAAATAATATCTTCTAAGAGACCCCAAGGGAAACATGACTGGCCAGGTTATCATTCCAGGCTAATGTGATATTCTTCCCGTTGGGAGCTGCAAGCTCAGTCTCAGGTTTCTAGTCCCTGGGGGAAGATGGGGCTGTCGAGGGTCTTCCTGAGGACAAGGCAACCCTGGGAGCTGGGAAGGGGCCTCCTGCAGCGGGACCGGATATGGAGATGTCCAAGGACAGCCAGGAGTTGCAAGGAGAAAGGACAGATGATGCTCTCCTCTCCCTCAGCCAAAGCAAAAATATCCCAAAACTAAGGAGCAGTGGCCCTACCTGGGCCAGCCTATGCCCCCCACCCAGGAGTCATAATCGCAACTAGGGCACATCACAGACTCAAAACACTCATTTATGCTTGGCTTAAACTTACAGGAAATAACAACTTAGGGGAAACTGGAGGTTTCCAGTGTTTCATTCTAAACGGGAACAAAGTCCACATCACAGAAACTCCTCTAAACCAGAATGCTCTGCCCCAGTGCCTATCCAAAAAAAATAGGGATACTTGGAGACAATCCATTGTCCAAGCAGGCAGCTACCAACTTTGCTTATTCCCTACTTGCCCAGCTAGCTGGCAGGTTACTTCCACGCCAGGTATGGAGCTAGGAAACGTGCCTATGTCCAAGCTGCTGAAAAGTCCTGCCTGGAAAACATGAATCCTGAACTTCTCAGACATCAACGACTTCCAGTGCTACTAAAGCAGTCTTAAAAGACTGTTATTTTCTAGCATATCCCAATGCTCCTGCTAGAGGGTGTAGAGGTACTTGTTAACATGTGTACTGTTCTAATTTTAAACAGCTGCTTCTCTTCCTATGCTTGACAGGAGGCTTAGGGGATAAATACTGCAGAAGCAAAATAAGAGCCAGCTTCTTGAAAGCTGATACCTTAGCGAGGCTCAGTTTCTTGCTTCCTTTATCACAGCATNCATTAATTGTCACCTATGATTATTTCAGTCTTTTATTTCAACTCTGTGAAATAAAGACAGAGATGCTCTGAAGTATGTTTTTTTGAGGAGAAACATTTTTCATGAGATATTGAAAGTAATTTACTATTTATTTTAAGCAGGAAAAAAGACACACAAAGCAATATACACATGGTATTATTCATCAGAGATTTCTGCTTTTTTTAACAAAAGCTAGTCCAGATACCTACTTAGATATAATTTAGCAACACAGAAATAATTGTGCTGCATTAAAGTAATACAGGTGTTTTACCTGTAGACAGTAACACATTTCAACATTAGCTATTACCATATTATAAAGTAATATTATTTTCTTGCATTACATGATGATTAGATCTCAAAAAAAAATCACACTGTTTATCTGCACAATCTTCATTTTAGCTATTTTACCTATTTAAAAATCATCCACCAGTAAAGAAAATGGAGCAGGTTGTAATGATATCATTTTGAGAATTTTATTAGCCATGTGTGGAAATATTAAACCATGTGGTGTCCAAACAAACAAGGAGGAAATACTGTAGCAGCAACAAAGGAGCTGCGCTTTGCCTTAGAGCTCATGGTGAGCCATGGACACCATCCATCTCCCACTCTGGACCTTTCTGTGAACTTTGGGAGGTTGGACCTTTCTCTTGCCAAGAGCCAACTCCCCAGGAGAGTTAAATAACACAACGCCTACTAAAGACAGGCAGTAGTAACAAGGAAGGCATCAGCCCAAAGTTAATCAGCATCAGTTTATCTACAACTTATGCTGTCAGACTAACTCAAAATGAAAAGTTTGTGTGTCAGTGGTTGATGCAAAGTGTTTGCATGTCTGTGATGTTTTATGGGTGACACCTTGATTAAGAAAACAGACCAATGAAAACCTAAAATTACATATATTAAATGGATTAAAAGCTGGTTAAATAAAAGGTTTCCACATGTAATTATAAATAGGAATCATTTAACAGCTGTTTTGAGTGCAGAATCTAAGGGTCTGTTCTCTGCTACTTAACATTTCTATCAATGACTTGGGAAAAAAAAACAAATATAAAAACATTACCGATAAAAAATACAGACTGGGAGAATGTTAACTAAAGAAGACTAGACCAACATTACAAAGTAAGCTGGATGGCTTCATAAATTACGTACAATGAGCAAATACACATTTCAGTAGAGCCAAATATAAAATCACAAACCTGGAAATGAAGCATTCAGGCCACAATAACAAGCTGAGGACTCTGTCTGGGGGACTGCCGACTTTGAAAAAAATCTGTGGAACTGTGGATGAAAATTAGTCTCCTGCACAATAAAGTAACCAAAGGGGTCAGTGTAATCTTGGGGTATGGAAGCAGCAAAATCTCAGGGAGCACCTTTTTATATGGCATTACTACTGCTCCTGAAATCTGTGCACTGTTCTGGCATTTACAATTCAAAAACGATACTGGAGAATCCAAGGGTCTGGAGAAGTGGCAGACGAATAAGTAAATGAGAGGAAAACATGCTTTGTGGTAAAAGACTCCAAGAGCACAATCTATTTAGCTCCTTTCAAAAAAGACCATCTGACTCGATCATAGCCCCTACACATTAGAAAAGGAAGAGAAATCTGACAGCTGATGCTGCTGTATTTTAGACATAAGAAGCAGTGGCTGGATTTTGAAACTTGATAAATTCACATTAACTGCAAAGTTCAGATTTCACTCCAAAGTTGAGCTGGTAGAAGAACTGAGTAAGTGCAGAGAATCTGTAATTTTTTTTCTTTACTCTGCATCAATGCTTCTGTGATGATGATATTCTAGTCAAAGAGCAAGTACTGACCTCGCAACAACTATTCATAGACGAGTCCCACTGCTTAGGTTACTCAGGAAGTTAAGTTAGATGACCACAGTCATCCCTGTTGACCTTCAAATCCACGACATTAGCTGAAGATCAGACCCTAAGTCTGGAAGAAAAAAATAATGTTCACATTCAAGATAGCAAGAACACTCTAAGAACCATCTTTAGTGTGAATGCTATTGACCATGAACTCCAGTTTGTCCCTTGCAGCCGTGAGTTGGCTAAAAATCCTAAGCAAAAGACTGACAGAACATTTTCACCTCTACATCAGCTGCACAAAAGGCTCAAGAACAATTGTTCCCAGTGGGAAGGGGGAAACTGGAACAGGGGAATCTTATGAACCTTGCATTATTGATTAGCTGCACTCAGCTAGGACAGTAGTAAATACTGATGGACTGTTGGCTATCACTGCTAGTCAAGGTTGCCATGTGCACTGGTGTAGAAGAGACCAGAAGCATATGACACTTCAGTGAAGAGAGGATAAGATTTATAAATCTATTTGCTGAAAAGAAGTTGCATTCAGTTAGTAAAATTCAAGACCCCAGCATCATGTCATCTGTATTAGTAAAACCTGCTACAGCCTTATGATATGTGAAAGGAAACATTGACTGATTCAGCTCTTCTTTACTCCACTATATCACTCTCTTATTTGCTTGCAGTCTTAAAGTAGGAATAGGAAGACTGAGATGCTGTAAGCAGGCAGACTCCGACGAAATTGCAGCCCGGGTGCAAGAAGACACTGCATGATAAATTCCCACCTGCATCAAACACTCTTATCTTCTTCCCATTTCTTGTGCCCTCTCCCACTCACCTGGAACTGAACACTTCCCCTTTGTTTTATCTTATCTTGAAAACAAGGAAATACCATGAGTTACATGTCAATATGACCTCTGTGAACTAGGAAAAAGCTGTCTAATGTAATGCCTTGTGGATCCATTAAACCAATTAAAGATGCACCTTGAATTCTAGAAGTGTTGGGAAAAGAAAATATGCTTTAGGCTGTGACTTTAAAAAATGTGAAAAGACTAGAGATAAAGACTTGCTCTTCTGCTCAGAGATCCTGTGTAAAATGACCAGGACAGCTTACATAGGAGTTTCCCCAAATTAGCTTTAAACTCTGTTTTTCCATTTATTGAATATTTTCACTTTATATATATTTCATGGATTAAGTTGAAAACGTTAGCATTTTAGGCAAGCTGAATGTTAACTGGGGAAATAAGAAGTAACTTCTAAAAAAACGGTTAGGAATTTTTTTTCCATAGTTTAGGAATCAATGAAAGAATAAGCAAGATGAACCTTCCGTATTTATGGGATTTCCTTTGCCTTATCAATGTACAAATTCCTTGCCCCATGGAAGACTGGGGACTGAGTTCTGCCTTTAGCTTTCCTCTTATACTTCCATATTAGAATATGTTTTTTGACCAGAAAAATTTAAGAGACATTGAATACTCCTCAAGGTCAGAGCAGATCCCTATAGGTTCTATTCATGACTGGGCTTCCCACATTGACCATACTGCAGCGTATAGCAGAGCAGATCCAATGCGGAGGAGCAAAGGCAGGATGCTGGCTCTCTCCAAGGACAACTGAAATGGTTGTGCAGTCCCTGAACTGCAGAAAAAATTATGAAAGAGCTGCTCTTCCATAGTTGGTACTTACCTTTGAGGGGAATCAGCACCAGACTAATGCAGTGTGAAGCCAGGGATGGCCAAGTCTAAGCAGCACTAAGCATCCAGATGAAATCATTAATTTAGATCCATATTTGCCAGGAAGAGCCCAAGTTTCCTGATGCTGTGGAGGTAAAAAAAGTCACTTTTCATTATAACATTAAACTAAATAAAGTCAAACAGACCTTAAAAACTTCTCAAGGTCTTTGGAGAATGGAGGAAGACAATGTTCCTGCATTGGTCTTGCCCTGCTGATGTCCAGATTTTGATCTGAATACAGATGACATTAGACAGATGCCAACTACATTAATAAATTTTCACTGAACAAATTAATACAGAGACCTTTTCCACACACAACCGTTGCAGCAATATACACTATTTTGGTTGGGGATCTCACCTGATTTAATACACTGGCATGATCTTTAGTATGGGCACCTATATAAAGATCTCTTATACATCAGATCAGTTTTTTGCTCTTTCTATAGAGGAAAAGCTCTAGTGAATGCTTACAGTGACATGTTTGGTCCCTGAATGTACCAGTGTAACAACACTGGGGTTTAGGAAAGCAGTGTAATTTCTGGATGCACGTAGTGGATCACTATCAGAGCAAGATTTGACAGAAAGTTACCTTTGCTTGCCTTCAGCTTAAGTTGCTTTTGATTTCAGTCCAACTCACAAAGGAAAATCATTATCAAAAAGCATATGATATAACAGAGGTACTTACAGATTAGCTGAAAATTATTTGTATTTTTTTAATTTCCACACCACTGTTGAGGTCAAGAAGCCTCTTCTGCGTGGGCCTGTCTGACTGCAGAGAAGATCTGTAGTCACTTCTCGGCTGCATCTGGAGATACCTGATCTTGGATGAAAAGAACTGGTGAACTTTTGATAAATGCTTTGCTGAGATGAAGTCTGAAGACCTGCCCTCAGGTGTGACAACAAGATGCTTTTGCAGATATCCCACAGAAATACAGATACATTAGATGACATTAAACTGGAACTGCATTTCACCAGCTTTGTTGTCAGTCCAGGGGAAAAGCAGAACATTTGCTACCCTGAATCCAGAGGGACAGCACGCGTAAATTCACCACCTCATCCTGATATGAGAGTGTGGATGATAGTTCTGTTTCTACAGCCAGCGTGCTGCGACAGCTAGCAAGGGAAAGAAATACTTTCTGCATGAGAGACAGCTGAGTGGATCTCGTCTGCTTGTTAATGAACTCAGATCAACCTGTCACAAGCTACACACAAGCTACAATCACTGCTTCTGGTCCTGGACATCACTCCCAAATCTAGCTGGTTGTGTGTAAAACGGCTCCTGTTTTAATGTGGCATTATTTTACACGCAACCAGTGGGCAGCCACTGCGTATTGCTCTGTTCACCTCTTCAGTGGGACAAGGACGGATGTGAAACGAAGTGAAATGGTAAGAAAACGCAGTGTACTAACAACAACAGAAACAACAGGAACTCTGGTAGCAAATGGCTGCTTTTTGGCTTTGCACCGAACTCAGGTGTTTTCTCTGAACAGTAACAAGTCAATAAATCACAATAAGCCAGTTGGAAGAGAAGTGTTTAACTAACTAAACCACTGAGACTTATCTGCTAGCAGATAAGCGAGAACCAGATTAAGGAGATCACTAACTTTAAAGACAGGCAGCATGGATAGAAGGAGGAAAAATAGATGTCATGTTTTCTCTTTCTCCTGATTGACACAGCAGCAAGGACATAGAAGCAACAAATTTGAGACAAACTTTTTACTAAAAGTAAAGGATACTCAGCACGGATTCTCAATCAAATGCTCCATTCCTTACACTTTCACCAACACTTTCAAAGACCACCTAGTTTATGCCATCTGTGTATCAAAAAAAAAAAAAAAAAAAAGACAAGGAAAACGACAGCCAGTGCAAAACACTGTGGGCAAGAAAGAATGAGTACATGACAGGACCTTCTGTATTCCCTCACTCTTTGAAGTTAAAATCTATTTTTCAGGCTACAGAGATAGCTGTGAGTAATCACTGTTTCTCTCCTCTGAAACAAAACACATAGATTACCTTTTTAAAAACTGTATTCTACAAAGGATCGTTGGTCTGGGAAAATATCTAATTGTTTCTATAACATCAGTGGAAACAAAGCAAGACTGTAATTATTCCGTATTACAACTTCTCATATATTCCAAAAATCTTTTAAAGTGGGAGAATGCATATCAGCATACATCTTAATAGGAAATTTTAGAAGAACATGAAATGCACTTAGATGCTCTGCAGAAAGAGTAATTTGAACAGCATTTACTCTGAAAGAAAATGCAGCCATTACTTCCTGCTTCTCCCCCACACCACACATGCACAAAAGGAAATGTTTTGAGAAAATTACTTTAATATTGATATTCTTTTTTGTAATAGAGTCCTTGTTACTGAGGCAGGACTCAGAGCACAGTAACACATTACTGGGGCTGGAAGGTGAAGGCAGATTGATGTTTAACTTTGCAGTGTGCTTTGTAAACTGGGAGAATGGAAATGCGACCCCAAATCAGGAAATGCTATTACTGGTCATAGAGGAAGGTGCCGGCGTGCCGAGCCTCTTGCTTGGGAACAGTCATGAGCCAGAGATGCTGCAGGAGCTTAGAAATCCAGGGCCAGCCCCAGGGGGTGCACGAAGCACGCAGTTCTCTGACCTGTGGATACTCTTCTCTGGCAGCAGTGAAGCAGGACATATGCTTCTCTTACTTACCGAGCTGTTACTGCTCTGTGATAGGCCATGTAAGAGACGGAGAAACCAATCTGACAAGTATGAAGTTATTGAAAAGACCTTATTTGCAATTATGAAACAAACATAGAAAAAAAATCAATTTCTATTAGGCTTATATCAAATATCAGATTTTCATAATCTGATATTTATAGAATTAGTCTTATGACAGACTACTGTTGACTTTGTGTCTGGAAAGGTTTGGGGATGACTAATTCATAACACTTGTCTTCTAAAGCAGTTATTTTATATCTGCTACTGATGGCTATTTTTATCATCATGGCGCTGTAAACACACACATGTAAAATATCTAAACCATCAGAAACATTCTGTTCAGAAATATTGCATTTACATGATCCACCATCTCATCAAGAAATCACTTCCTTGTGATCAGTACTTTCTTCATAATGCAATTATTTCATAGAATCATAGAATGGTTCCAGTTGGAAGGGACCTTGAAGATCATCTAGTTCCAACCCCCCCACCCTGGGCAGGGAAACCTTCCACTAGACTATTTATTTCAGTATTTCCTATGCATAGGAACAATCTTATCTGTACTGGAAGTCAAAAAAATCCTCTAACGAATGGTACCGGGCTCCCTAGCTATTCCTGTTTCTCAGAACTCTAACAACTTGGCTGTTCAAAGACAAAATTGTATAAACAAATGTATATAATTTGTTCAGCTACTTAGTAGATCTACAGCTCTTGTGGTATCTACAGATACAGCATCCTTGCCTGTATTTGGGTGTACTCCCTCATTATATTCTCTTCTGGGGAAGAGAACTGCTTTGAATTTAAGGAAAGGAGAGAAACATATAACCTGGGACATGTTGCTTAGATTATCCCATCGTGGAGGCACAGTAGTATGTGCCTCCAGAATGAAAACCGAGTAGAGCTGACAGCCGTATCATTCTATGTGTCATGAATTTTAATGAGTCTAGAGTTTGTTACTAGTCTTAAAAGTGCTCAGTACAACTACACCAATGCTTCCTTCACTTATAAACTTTTAGCATTTATTTCACCAGGGAAATAAGATACTTATGCAGTATCTTTTTGGTGAAGACTTCATCTTGTCCCATTACTGCTTGCTGCCAGTGCAACTAATTAAACTGAATCTTTTAGAAATATTTTAATGTCTAGTTATGAAAAGAAACAAATACCCTTCCTGTCTTTCATGACGCAGTTTAAGAGGATCCTTTCTGGCTCATCCCATGCAAAACTCCTACTGAAATAACAGGGAAAGGAATGCAAAATAGGGCACTTTGATCTTTTCATTATTCCAAAAAGACCTCTGAAGCAAATACAATCTGAAGTTCCAGTAAGTGATGATGTCATTCAGCCTTTTTCTTCTTGTTGCTTAGTCAGGATTCTCTAACCACAGATTTTAAGTGTCTCACCTAACATTTTCACAGATGTGGTTATTCATGAGGACATTATTCATAATGACCAGTTTAAACCAGAGATATCAGGAAGTCACTCAACACAATGAATGTGTTTTGAGAAACTTCTGACTTTATATGGGAAACCTACAAATTCCTAAGAAGGCACTTATTTGGTAAGGTGAACTTTTGTCACATTTTGAGAGCAAAATCTGCCTTGACTCATTACTCTGAAATAATTAGTTAAAACAACAGTTGCTTATACTTGGAGTCTTAATTCCAAATATGAAAAAATGAAACAACATTTCATATAATCGTAGAATAGCTCGGGTTGAAAGAGACCTTGAAAGGTCATCTAGTCCAATTCCCCTGTAATGATCAAGGACATCTTCAGCTAGATCAGGTTGCTCAGAGCCCCGTCCAACCTGACCTCGAATGTTTCCAAGGATGGAGCATCTACCACCTTTTGGGGTAACATGTGCCAGTGTTTCACCACCCCATGGTAAAAAATTTCTTCCTTATATCTAGTTTAATCTCCCTACTTTTAGTTTAAAACCACTAACCCTTGTCCTATCACTGTAGGCCACGCTAAAAAGTCCATCCCCATCTTTCTAATAAGCTTCCTTTAATTAATGAAAGGCTGCAATAGGGTCTCCCTGGAGCCTTCTTTTCTATAGGCTGAACAACCCCAACTCTCTCAGCCTGTCCTCATGGGAGAGGTATTCCAGCCTCTGATCATCTTTGTGGCCCTCCTTTGAACTCACTCTAAGGGGGTCCATGTCTTTCCTGTGCTGAGGGCTCCAGAGCTGGGCACAGTACTCCAGGAGGGGTCTCACCAGAATGGAGTAGAGGGGCAGAAACACCTCCCTCAACCTGCTGGCCACACTTTTGATGCAGTCCAGGATACAGTTGGCCTTCTGGGCTGCAAGCACACACTGCTGGCTAATGTCCAGCTTTTCATCCACCAGCACCCCCAAGTCCTTCTCTGCAGGGCTGCTCTCAATTCTTTAATCCCCCAGTCTGAATTCACATTGGGGGTTACCCCGACTCTGGCACAGGACCCTGCAATTGGCCTTGTTGAAACTCATGAGGTTCACACAGGCCCACTTGATGAGCTTTGTCCAGGTCCCTCTGGATGTCATCCTGTCCCTCAGGCACGTCAACCGCACAACTGGTCTTGGTGTTATCTGCAAACTTAATGAGGGTGCACTTGATCCCATTGCCTATGTCGTTGAAGATATTAAACAGTACTTGTCCCAGCACAGACCCCTGAGGGACACCACTTGTTACCAATCTCTATGTGGACATTGAGCTGTTGACCACTACCCCCTGGTTGCAACCATCCAGCCAATTCCTGTTCCACTGAACAGTCCACCCATCAAATACCTATCTCTCCCATTTAGAGAGAAGATTAATGCCTTTATTTTGTTCTCGTTTTGGAGGGGATTTTGAGTACTGTTGATTATATTCAGTATCAAAATATAAAGTTGTTTATTTTACAAAGTGTAGCCCTTGCAAGACCTACATACAGTATGCTAAGGTGCAACGATTACACCTGCTCCTAAGTGCTGAGGTACCTGGTTTTTGATGGGTAAAACCAAGAAAGCAGCTCATGAAGCCAAGCTTCTTCATGTTTGTAATTGTGACCCAAGCGGCACAGATAAGGACAACAAACCAACCCATTACACCTATGGGGAATCTGGATCTGCAATTAGACCTACAAAGATAAAAGTATTTCCTTTCTGACAGGACACATTATTTCAATTGGAAGTTCTCAATATGTCGTGATTCACATTGTGAACATAGTCTTATATGGACCCAGCAGAAAAGATCCTGAGTCATAAATAGGATTTCTGAGAGCTAAAATAATAGTAATAAATTCTGAACACAGCCACATAACATCACCCTAATAACCTGGCCCCAAACACGACATCAGTTTCTCACTGAAATAGTAAACACTATACCTGGAAATATGTGCCCATCTCTCTGCCTTAAATCTCTCATAATTTAAAATAATTAATCATTTAGCTTTGTTCATGTCAAGTATTGTTTCACTTTCTTATTTTTATCACTTCTGAAAGCTATGAAGAAAACATCCAGCCTGAGGAAGTAAAATAAACTAAAACCGGCACCCAGAAGTTAATTGTACTTCCGTTAGAAAGGGCAGAGCCTGTGATATCAGCGTGCAAGTGTATCTTCAAAATCACTTTGGCCCACAGAAAGGGAACATGTAACTTTAAAAATATTTTTACCTTAAAAAAAAAAAAATCTACTAATCTAGGAAAAATATTTTTGTTAACGCTTACAAATCCAGCTTGCTTGCATTTACATTTTACTTGTAATGAATCACTAAAAGGATTAGGAAGGCAGTCAATCAAGTAAGAGGAAAAGCAAAGTTTATGCAGCCTATTTTTAGATTTGCAAGCCCCATCACGAGGAGGCTCCCGGCCCTTGGAACAGCCAGAAAGCGCCACGGTTTTGCAAATAAGCCATGATCTAGATATATTTTCAGGATGACTATTTCTCTCCAGCTTTGTAGAGAAAATCAATATCTTGTTTTCAGATGTGTAAATGTAGTCGTCTCTCTAAAGTGCCCCGGTCAGTTTACCACACGTTCAGCAGCTGCTTCTTTCCAGGCTATCCCACGATTCCCAGCCTATGAGGATTGACAAGGCAATGATAAACTAATGTGCCCCCTCAGCTCTGTGCGCAGCCCATTGTTCCGGCAGCTGAGACCCTCTGCTTCTATTTGCTTTCTCCCACATACATTATTCAACAGCCCAGGAAAAGGCCAAGAACCTCTTTCATTCAGGAATTCTGTATTAAAATAATCAATTTCAAACTGAAGCGGGGAAAGGAGGTTTGCTACAGGCGAGGCCTATTAATAAGCCACCAGTCTCTGCCATTTGCATTGGAATCATGCTATCATGAGGTAATATATTATTATATTCCTTATCCATAAAAGGAAGAAGAACCCTTAGAATACTTTCCCCTCTTTCTGAACAAAAACATTAATTATAGCAACACCTTCCTGATGACATATTTTGGCACTATTTCCAACATAAGCACCTCATTTATGAGGGTCTATATAATAGACTGCAGAGGCTACAACTTGATTTAGAAATTCTTAGGGAGGGAAGGAAATTTATGGTTCCACAACAGACAAACAAGCCGGATGTTAAAAATAACTTAAAATGCTTTTTCCAAAATTCATCATTCTATGCAAATTTTTCGTGCCATTAGAACACCTTTGGTCATGCCAAAAAGATGCCCAACACTGTGAAGTCATAAACCACATGACATTCAAGTGCAGTATTTCTCCTTATAGCTCTACCAGAAAGGGAACGCAGGAAGGACAAGTCATTAGTGTTGCACGTTGTGATCTTTTTGCTATGGTACTTTTAGGGAAAATTTCAGAAAAATTGAAAAGTTTCACTTCTACAGCCAAAGAGCAACAATCTCTTGCAAAAAATCCTGCACAGAGGCATCACTTTTTATGGTGTTAATTGGATCTATTTACCAGGGCCAGTTCTGCTCACCCACCAGTCAAACTATCCTACTGCAGTATTGAGTTCTCAGCCTAACTTCTCTCTCTTTTCTGGAGTCATACACATTTGTGACAGTAACATTTTTAATTTTTCCCCTCTTGACATCATTCAGGTCAATAACATAAAAGAAACACTGATGTAAACAGTGAGAAAGGATGGAAGAACCCAGGCCCACAGCCATTGGACTTATTGGGAGGCATCTTACTGCCCTCAGATGGTATTGACCATTCCTTCTGTATTCATGTTTTCCCTTCTTTTTCACTTGAGATATCATGATAGCTCCTTGTTATGAATGTTCCACCCACTATTTGACATTTCTGCTAACCAAGCCTTGTCAGTATTGTTTAAAAAATATTGAAACATGGCAAGACTTTGATGAGGTAAGCATTATATCTCCTTTACCAGCAGCAGCAGCAGCCCAGTAAGCACATGGGTGGTGAGTGACTGACTAAACTGGTTGGGGACAAGCTGTGCTCAACTTCATTAAAGAGGAAAAGCTGCACTAACAGCCCTACAGTTTCTGCCCAGTACCTTGGCTGTGAAGTCAAACAAAGTGCAAAACTTTAGACACTGCTTTCAAAAGTCTGAACTTACACCTTTATTGCAAAATAAAGGAATTTGCCCCATTCTGATAGCAGACAGAGGATGTTTTACCAGTCTTCTCTGATGCTGGCACTGAATCTACACAGTTTGAGATTGCTATTCTGACAGGAAAATCTAACAAAAGTTTGATGTTGGAAACATACAATCTAAAGTGAAAAAGTTTAATGTACTGGGATTTTAGCTCATGAGTCACTTCCAAAGCTCAAAATGCTCAGTGAGTGAATAAAACATTCCAGAAAGTGCCGTGTACAGGATGAAGCATCCAGCTTCAACAAGCAGATGATTTTTTGCCAGCTGATGAGCAGTGCCACGTAAGAATTCAAACTTTTGTTTTGCTCTGGGGATTTTCATTTCATAACTCTGCAAGTGATGTGCACGAGACTTACCTAAAAATGAACCAGTGAGGCACTTCATTGTGTCCAGATTTTCCATGATCTGAATATACCAAATTCTCATATTTTCACCGTGGGGAACAAACCAATCCCTCCTCCTTAGCATTTGTAGTCTTGAGGATAGGAGCTCATTAATATGACAGCAGACAGCCGCTACCTGCTTGGTGGGAAGTAAGAGAGCAGAACTTCGGATCCTACACCTTTGCACAAACTGTTCACTTGGCAGAGCTGAGAGCAATTGGTAAGGAGGTAGAAGAACCAAGTCCGAGCACAATACTCCAGCCCCTTCCCCTACTGAGCCATGGTTTCAATGGGAAGAAAACTTGGGAACACAAGCAGGAAGACTTGTGGCAGACTGACCCAGTCTGGGCCACTGAAGCCTGAGCCTGGTCCACGGAGACAGCTACGCTGCCAGGTCTAGTCACACAGACACGGTCTAGAACACTTGCACAGTGTGCGTTTACCTGTATCACTCAGGACATGCTTGTTTTCTCAAAGTTTACCTTTAAAAAAAAGCCGATATTCGGTTTTACCATGGCTTTTCTCTGTCAATACACCTGTAAGATTTACAAATATCTCATTTTTACTCTAAAAGAGTCTTAAATCCTGGAAATGTCATACTTCTTTACAAAGCTCCAATTCTGAACCTAGTTACCCACCACCATCAAATAGCTAAAATTAATACAGATAAAAAAATATAGAAGCAACCCCAAAATGATTCTAACAAACTAATTACATTTCCACACCAAAGCTTGTCCACAAACCTGTATGTTTCTTCTAATAATAGCTGGTATGCAATTCTTCCACACAGAATTTGCACTCTAGAAAGCCTCAAATTTAACCAATCAGGGTAATAATATAACTGGGGGTAGGGAAAACACTAGGATGTCAAACTGTTTCCCTCCACATCTAAATCAGGGTTTAAAAGAGTGAGATACCTCACAACATGTGCCAAAATCTTGTGGACACTGTAAAGTAAACTCTACTTTTCATCTTCTTCTAATTCAAAGTGCATATTGATACAAAAAAGAATAGAGTTCAAGACTACATTCAGGCAAACTATACAGTTCTTTTTCATGGATATGTTTACCTTTTATAAGTGTCTCAATAAGCTAAATGCTTTAGTAACTGTGGACAGCTTCAGTTACTCATTATTAGATGCAGTTCTTCTCCAGTATTCAGCATGTGAATTTTTTCTTCAATTTGCACTCAATGCTTGTAGTGAGCCCAACGTGTATGAAGACAAAATGCTGTCAACATTTATCTGCTGCTTTACTCATGCCTGGAGGAGAGCAAAGGGAAAGTGGCAAGCATTTAGATTCCTGAACTCCAAACAAGCTACATTCACTTGACACGGTACAGGTTAAACGCGAGTAGTAGAGATGAAAAAGTAAACGGGAAGTGAAAGAGTAAGGAAAGGATAAGAGATGAGAAAAAAAAACAAAACAAAACAAAACCAAAACAAAAACAAAACAACACACGTCCCACAGTTGAAAAATTCAAAAGAGAAAGAAGGAGAAAATAGCATGCATGGTCAAAGAGAGAAAAATCAAAATCTTAAAAACAAACTAAATCAACTCAGACCTGTAACACACTGGGCTCTCCCAGGAACAAGCAGAGCTCCCCACCAATACTAAGAGGAGCCCAGCAGTAGCATGAAGGCACATCTGGCCACTGCCAAACTGGGTGAGGGCAAACACCACCGGTAACAGCACGAAAAGGCAGTTACTTACACCGAGCGAGTCTCAGCTCTGTTCTGAACACAGAAGCAGGGACTAAGAAAGGAACGATTGTCTGCCAATGCAGACTCACACAGAGAAAGAAATTTGATGCTCAAACCTCTGAAAACTCACCAAATTGCACAGAAAATGTCCAGGTATCTCTGCAGTATAATGAAAATATTCTGATATGGTTAGGAGGGAGAACATCACAGAACAAGTAACTCGAAGCATAAGCCATATGGGTCCGGGATATCTATGGCTACTTCAAAGTGCAATTTTCCTTGGAAATTGATACATCTATAGTAAAAATCCTAATGGGGATGTACAGGTTCCTTTTGTTTTTCAGGAAAATTGTAAAACCTGTTATTTCCATAAGGTGAAAGCAAATATGTATTTTTAGAAAATCTCACCAATTCCAAATTCCAAGATTTACTTTTTGTTATATACGGTGACAAAGGTTTTGGGCTCTCAGAATTTCTCCACTAGCATAAATTTCATTTTTATTCCTATTCTATTCCCTCTATCCTTCCCTAACAAACAGATTTTTAAGAAAGGAAGGAAGAAAGATATAAATCCCATGCACTGCTCTTGCAGATGAGTTGAATCGCTAATTACATCCTACAGCCCGATCCCATAAGGTGCCAAAAATCCCGCTGAAGTCATCCAGCAGCACTGGGGCTGGATGGTGCCCAGCACTTTGTTAGGAAGATCCTTGCCAGTATTGAAATGAGCTGCATTGTAATATTACATACTTGCTACTAGAACTGATCCAGAGAAGGGCTAAGTGTCCTCAGCTCTGATTATCTCTCATTGGGAATTGAGAGCACTTGGCAAGATCCAGCCTTAAAGCTGTCTGGCACATTATCCTATTTCATAGAGTGATTTATTTTAAATGAAAGCATATGGATAGCAAGTGTCAATGGTGCAATAGTGCTAATGTTAGGTGATGCACCCATCATACATGAGAAGAAATGTGGTCTCTCCAAGCAGAAGGTAGCAACGCATACGCTGCTGTCAATAAGATCCTACACACATTCCCGATGAGCACATTTTGAGCTCCTATTATCATTAGTGGGAGGGGGATGGGGGACGTCCGTGTCTCTACGTGTTTTCTGTGCTAATCTGAGAGCTGGACCAAATCCCAGCACTTGGGTCACTTGTACACAGAGTTCTCATTGTGAATCAGGGGTAAAATGGCAGCCTCTCAGTTGTGCTTTGAAACTATGCATTTTTTAAAACTTGTGTATGCATAAGCCTCTTATTTAATGAAAGACTCCCTTTGTATTTACATGTTCCACCATCCACAGAACAAATAGGGTTTAGTTGTTTGAGAATGAAAACTTCTAGTCCTCAAGGGAGAGAAGGGAAAGGGAAAAAATAGTTGCAGCTATTTTATGGAAGTGGTAAAAAAATCAATTAGCCTCTTAGTTTTAGATCTTACCTGATCTTGAAGGCATTCTGTAGACACAAATATATTCTCTCTTAAGTTACATATTCCACAGCTTCAATCAGAAAAAAAATCCGATATAAATGTAACTGAAATATATTGGTTTCAATGCAGTTGAATTCAGATCAAAAGTGGTGAGAAAAGTTATTTTAGGCTGCTTTGGATCATTATCCTAAATTAGAAGGGTCTTACCAGACCTGTAGGCTTCTTAATCTTGCGTCTTTTTTATTCCTCCCTTTAAATTCAACTGATAAATGAAATATGTGAAATAATAAATAAATAAATTAAAAATATATGGCACAAATAATTTCAAAGGATTTAGTAGCCAAGATAGGAATGTACTGAAAGCTGCATTTTAAGTTGTCTTGATTTCCAAAACGAAATAGTTATAAATTAGTTCTTGGGCACTCTGACTCATTTATAAGAGTAGTTTAAGAAACTCTTCAATATTAATTAGTAGCCTGTGAATTCAGCCTATGCAATTATGATGAGACAGTTCTTTGGGTATGAAAGAGCTAACTTATCATATTTTTGAATTCACCATCTATAAGCTTGAATATTTTTGTATTTCCATATTTCTCAAGTAGCACTTAATTTAATCTTATCCCCATTTCTTTCAATAAACCATTGTTGCGTCTCTTAAGCAGCACAGCTTCCTCCTCTAACTCATCTCCCCGTGAAATTGGTTTAATGAAGCAGAAAGGTATGAAGCATTAACAACACTGGAATTCATGTGGTAGCACTTCATTTTTCAGAGGCACTCACATTTCCTACCTAATTTATAAAATCAGCACACAAATGATTTTTATCACAGCCATTACATCAGTATAAATTACTGCCTTTTCTATAACACGGCAGTTAGTCAAACTGTTGAAATGATATCTATTAGTCATAGAGAGGAGGAGGGAAAAAGAAAAACCTGTAGGAAAGATTTAGTGTAAAATAAGGACTGATAGCAACCCTACTGAAACACTAATATTAATTTACCAAATGAGCCCAAAGTGCAGATATTTTGCAAAGGAAAATTAAAAACACACAAAGTAAAGCAAATGGGTCAATTTGTAAGGAGCCAAAAAGGAAACTTCACAAACAAACTACGCTGCATTGCATAGTAATGTAATTGCAGCCAGAAATGCAATTAGGAAGAAGTCCCTCACATGCAAGGCAGCAAGAGATGCCTCAACTCATAGCCCCACATTCCTCCCAAGCTTTCCCATTCACCTCATTGCTCCAGCATTGGTATTCTACTTTGGTGCATGGTAGCTCCTCCAAAATTCTCGTTATCCTCCAAACTTCTTCCACATGCACTGTTACCTATGTGCAACCTGGCTGTTCCTTTCCAGGCCAGTGGGAATCAGCCCTTACCACCCATCAAAAATGTAATGATGTTTGCTGGGAAAATCTTTTAGCTTCCTCTGCTTTCCTAGTGAATATAAACTGCTTTTCCAGGACCTACATCCCAGTTTGCAAAGTTTAGCCTATAAGTAAATAACTGCTCACTCTGCAGATGCATCACATACTTGAAAATACTTCAGTCTTGTACCGCTCTGTAAACAGCACCTGTCTCTGCTAGATCTGCTGCTGCTCGTACAAGTGTGTCCCGGGCGTTCTTTCCTGTTTGCTGTTCTTCAAGCATGACTCCCTCCAGAATTGTTCTGTAAATTCACTGTTACCTGCATGGTCTGATCTCTCCTCCAGATCTGCCTATGTGAAACAGCCATCTCACAGGGGGCAGGCAAAAGGTCAGCGGGAAATACGCTTTTAGAATCACGAAGACGCTCCAGAATATTTACTCCTTCTATAACTTTTATTCTCACTCTCCTTTTTCCGATTATTTCCCCTTGATGTACTTCCTCCCTCAGATGGGATGGGAAACGCTAGGAGGCAGGGACCACGCCTTCTGATTTGTCCTCTCACAGCAGCAAACACAATGGGACACACGGCTTCAGAGACACTGCTTGATGTCATTGTCATTAGGGGTACCAAGTACTAATATCAGTTTAAAAATAAAAATAAAAATCTGAGCTGATTAGGTTGTCAGTTCAACAGCATAAAACATACAAGATGCGTGCAGTTGAAACTGCCTTTCTTTGGTGTGTTTTGCCTCATATTTTTGATCTTCTTCTGCTTACAGTTTTCATTAATTAGCCTTTTCCTCTTCATAACATCAGGGACTTTTTGCCTGGCTTTTTCTGCTTCCAGGGGATGTAATACGGGTGTAGAAGTGTCTACTGATGGCACCTTGTGGCTAAACCAGAGAAATGCTTGGGAATAGGAACAAGCATGAAGTAAGCCAGGAAAATATCAATGACATCAACAGTATGAAGAGCAGATCCTTCCTCCCATAGCGACGGCTGCAAAAAAGGGTATTAAACATCTCCTGGGCAAGGCACTGCACAAACCCTGCCTGCCTCCTGAGGGCACCAGGAGCAGCTCCCCCTGCACCCCCCAGTCCCTCGCAGAGTCCAGGGTACAAGCAAGGAAATTGGTCTAAAACCTCAGCCCAGCAGGAGAAGGGGGAAGGGGCTTGAGGCTTGCAGTAGGCGAAGCGAACCAACAAATCCAACTAATCCAGTGTGTGAGGGGGGAAAAAGGACCCCAGCTTCATCAGCTACCCAGAGCCCCTGAGTTTAACACCAGTTTTGTTGGGTGTCCTTCAACTCCACAGAAGAGAAAGTCAGCCTGAACCCAGGGACTGGTTTCCTGGTCTGCACTGGTCAGCAAAAAACACCGGCCTCCCTGGCAACCCTTTCTGCATCCCATTTTAGAGGCATTGCAGTACCTGCTGTCATGGGCTGGGACGTAACCTCTCTGAAAAGTTGATGGTGTTGGAGAGACCCCAAATGCCTGCTGATCACTGTTTCTGGAGGCACACAGTGGTGTATTTGGTCCCTGTCTCTCTGGATTCTCCCCTAAAAGCTCAAGTGTAGGTGGCAGGTCCTAAATGAGCCCAGACCTGCAAGTCAGCTGCTAGTTAGCAGTCATGGCCAGGACTCAGTGTGGTGTGACCACAGCCAGTTAGGTCACTGGTCCTTGCTGAGTAGTTCAGGAACAATCCCTGATCAGGACAGCCACCAGCAAGGCACAGCCAAAGCTGGGCATACACCAGTGCTGGCTCTGCTGGCATTAATACAATCATGTTCCCACACACAGAAGTAGCTGACAGGATTCCCATGACGCGATGAGTAACAATGATGGAATTAAGAGGCAACAAAGGACACAGACGTACCCTACAGATAAAGCATATTTGGCATGAAGCAGTATCACACGAGATATATCCTAGGTAGGGAGCAACAAACCAGGAGGGTGTGTTAAGGTACAGACAGACAGGATACCTAAGCCAGCCAAAGGTCTCCTGAGAAATACTGTGACCATATGAAGAAAGCATGATGTTGTCCCAGTCAGTAATCATAGAATCATAGAATGGTTAGAGTTGGAAGAGACCTTAAAGATCATCCAGTTCCAACCCCCATGCCATGGGCAGGGACACCTCCCTCTAGACCAGGTTGCTCAAAACCCCATCCCGCCTGGCCTTAAACACTTCCAAGGATGGGGCATCCACAACTTCAACAATTAATCAATAATAAAGCTGGTATACAACAGAGCTGCCTCTCAGTTACTGCATTTTCTCAACTTTGGTTGAGTCCAACCATTTCTCTTCAGCCAATCCAGGTATTTATCCTGCATGTCTCTCAAGGTCCTACTCTGTTTCATATTATCTTTAGTATGCTATTAGCATAACTCCTGATGTCTTGAAGTCCTTTTAAGAGCTGGCTCCAATTTTTTGCCCTAACAGCTTTCAGTATAAGTAAGCAGCATACGTATCACTTGGGAAGGGAAACAGGAGTCCTGCAGTTGGCCCAAGATCACCCAACAGATTCTGCATTCCAGATATGGGAACATATAACTACAGGATCTAAATACAAGTCCTCACTCTAGAGGAAAATCTCTATGATGGACAACCAGGGAGCTTCATTTTAAGTGTGAAGGCCTGGAAATAAATCAGCCTACAGGTGGGTATATGAAATCCTGAGAGAGTAACAAAAAAGGTGAAATTTATCTTTCCCAGCTAGACTTACAGATTCTCAGCAGACTAAGGTCTTCGGACCTAATCAAGTGTCATGCATGATGTCGAATAAACAGCTCTACATGCCTTATGTAAACACTCAAGGCACAGGAAATTACCCTCACTGTCCTTCCAGGGATTGATGCACTCATATTAAAAGGCAAATGAGACTCTCAACAACCAGAATACTTTATAAGCAGCAATATAAGATAAACAGAAAACATTTTTGTGCAAGACCTCACCTGTAGCTACATCAAGACGTTGCGTTTTTCACAGCCTACCTCAGTACTATACACAGTAATTTTCAACAGCTTTAATACTCATGGATTTTGCCTGTGATATGAAAAGCAAAATGACAGATTAATAGAGGAGATTCAGCAGTAGCTGGTGTGAATTTATTTTTTTTTTAGAAAACCGGTCTTTCCTTTCCTATAAAACCACTTTGCGTCATAAAATGACTCTTGCAACATTAGTACTACTTTTTGCCCTATCTCTACTTAATACTAAAAGGAAATTAATATCAACAGATAAAGAATAAAAGCCTCACATCAAGGAGAACTTTTACCTGTAAAAGAAAGAAGAGTGAGAGATACAATGAAGACTACAAGAGACTTCGCTATTCCATATTACCTGGAAGATACTCAGATACCACTGTGATAAGCAGCCTTACAAAAAACTTGGGAAAGGTTGATGGTTGAAATTGGAATACTTTTTTTTTTTCAAAGTAGATGTTTTACTGCTTTTTTGAAATAGTAAAGCTAAAGTCTCCTCCTTACCTTTTTGTGTAAATAACTTCCTTTGCCTGGGGTGTTCATCATCGGTTTGACCTTAAAATGCATGGCAGCGTTCTTAGCAATATTCAATCAATGGTAGGATTAAAGGTGAAATCAGTTACACAGAGGAAGCCTACTGCTGTTTCACCAGTGTGGTGGCTCTAATCTCCCTCCGAGAGACTAAAGATCATAACTGATTTACTTCTCTTCCCTGGGGAACAATTTTCTGTAGCCTGAAGCAATCAGGAAACAGACTGAATTGGCTTTAATACCCATCTGCCCTAGGGGGGAGAGATTGTGAAAAGCTACTAGGTTGTTTCTTCTTCATACTTGTAATTAAATAAACTATGACAAATTTGGCAGGCAGAATTTCTAGCAGTACCAGTTGTCTTAAAACTTCCTACCCAGTGTATAATTGATATATAGCAGCTATTCCCAAGCAGCAAAGGAGAATATTTAACCATTACAATCAGTGGTCTTCACTCCACGCTATGATTTAACCTATTGGCAACATACCTCTAATTTTCACACCTACCAAGAGACAAAAATAACTTTTGCAAGACTGTGAGACGTGTCAAAGCTCAAGTAAATGGGGCTTACTTTGATTTTTATTTTTTTTTCCTTGACTGGGATCTTTCTATTATTTCAAGAATGCTAGGCATGTAAATGAGATGGTATTGATATAATCGAGAAACACATCTTAGAAGTGGTACCTAAAAAGTTTTTATATCAGAGAAGGACAACCTGGGACCATGAAAGCATTTTCATATAGATTAATATCAAAATACATATTACTGACAGCTTAGTGAATAAACTTTTGTTCCTACTACTCTTCAAAACAGTGCCAGACACAAAGATGACAAGTTTTTCTCTAACAAACTTTCTACAACTCAACGTATTTCCCACAATTTTCACAGCATAAAAATAATATTTTATAAATAAAACCAAAGTTTGTATTTTATAGTGCATAGAAAGCATAAGAGACATATCAGGGTTGCTGTGACTACAGTAATTTCAAATATGCTGCTGTCTGCCTCTCTTATCCTTATACACCAGCATGAGACATTTTTAAATATTCCATGAGAAAGGCAAATGAACTCATGATTTTTCAGTTTACTGTGTTAGAACCAGAGGCATCTTTTTGCCCATGAGCTCACCTGAGACAGTTTACAGTCACAGATAATTCTGATTTTTTTGTAATTATTTAACTAATTTTAGGCTTATTCATATATTACCGGAGAAAAGCAAAGAATTTAAGAAATGCTTTCGCTTCTCCACCCAGACCTGTTGCCAAATGATACTGAGGCCCGACA
This sequence comes from Tringa tobata, assembly GCA_033628505.1. Lineage (NCBI taxonomy): Eukaryota > Metazoa > Chordata > Aves > Charadriiformes > Scolopacidae > Tringa > Tringa tobata. The sequence goes on from JAHREE010000559.1 coordinate 551,767, forward strand.
TCCTGGCATTCAGAGGTGAAAGAACTGCCACTACACCTGCTAAGTGTTTTCAAAGCACAGTGCCAACCCTCCCAAGTTGCAGGAGACAGCTTACCCCTGTTTCACAGGTGGAAACATAGACATGGAAATACAACAGAGGCTTTATCAAAAACATGCACTGATATTTCTGCCCAGATTGAGGTAACTCAGTGACAACCTCCCAAAAAGCATCTACAAATCTGATTATAACACCTTTCAAAAGTAACCCGTATCAGCTGAGCCAAAAATCAGTATTACTGAAGAGTTTGCATGTAAAAACATTTTAATCCTTTGTAAGATCAATTGTGAGAATCTGAATTATGTTTATCAGTGTCAGAGGACAATACAGCAGAGTTATCACCACCTCTTTGGTCCACACTGCCTGTTGCATCCAGTTACTAAGGAAATATAGAGCAGATGACCCTGGCAATCAGCTATCTAAAGCAGATTTACAGGCTTTAGCTTTAAACAGTCACCCAAGTCTACTCAAAACACTGAAGTTAGGATTGCTCTCTGTGACGATCCGTGGGCTGCTATTCCTAAATACATTTGCAAAAAAATATCAGTAAATGTGCAATTACAGACTCTTAACAGCAACTTACACAACTGTCTCAAAACCAGAAATTCTGTGCTGTAGCTCACACCAACATGACAGCACGGGACAGATTCTGAAAAAGAATCTTTTGTACTTCTCTGGGGCCTGAAAAACTGGAGACATCTGAGGGGCACCAGTCTTCAACCTGTAATTGATTCCCAGTGCTATTATGCTGAATTCTTCCCACCAAGAAATAAAGGAGCTTAAAACAAACTGCAAACAAGAATCGAACGAGAAGCTAAACATGTAAAGCCACTCACTTGAAAATTTTCACTTAGCCAAACTGATACTCCCATGTTCAACTCTGTACTTAGTTTTAATACTGCTCTTAAAATAAAAAATGTTTTAAAACATGACAAGTGTTTAAATTGCATATTGTATATTTATATTTAAGAACGCAAATATTTAGCTAAAAACACCTAAGACTGGTGAGTCATTTTCCTAAGAACTAAACATTTACCTGTGCGTGATTAAGAGTGATAAAAAGAACCAACAGTGACTGCTAAAAATCTACTTCATGCTGAGATTGCTGAGAAAATTGTGCTGCAAACAAACTCTATTGTGTCAGTTTTGTACTAAGATTTGAAGATTTCAAATATATTCCAAGACTTATAGAAACCTTTAATAAAAAAATAATGATAACATATAAAAATCTGCCTATTTTTTTTTTTTAAATCCACGTTTCCCCTATTTCTCTTCTGCACCTGCTTCTTATTGCAATAGCCACAGGCTGTAATAAGACAGCAGTGTGACTTCAAGCCTTGATACAAAGGAAGGTCTGTCTGAGCCAGTTACTCATCCACATGACATGATAGCTCCCATTTCCTCCTCAGTCTTGCTTTCCCAGAGCAGTGACAGAAACCACATTGCAGAACTGTCAAGATCCTAAAACCTGATTGTTAGATGCCAATTACCTTGATTAGGTTTCCTAAAAAAAGGGGGGAAAAAAAGAGTGAGAGATGTGGACTGAAGATTTACCTGCTATGCTCCAACTTGATAAACTGGAATTCAGGTATATCTTGTCCACTCACAGACCCCACCTGTAGATCTGCTCAAAAAACATAGTCATTTCACTTCAGCTAAGAAAATTGCACCCAGATTCAATCCATTATAATAAACTTTCCTGTTATTTTTAAACAGCAGTTTGAAAGTCACATTTCTCTTCAAAGAATTGTCTGTAAAAACGGATGTAAAGTTACCTGGTTGTATTCAAAATTTCCCAAGGGAAACAACAGTACCATCTGGGTGAGAAATTTAAAATCAGACTGAAACTCATACAAAACAAGAGGCAGCCAAGAATAAGGCTGTTGGGTCTCCAAAATTCACAGGAGCAGGGGATGCTCAGCTTCTAGAAAGAACAAACACAAGTCCTTCAGCTGAAAGGATTTGCCAATTCCGCTGAAGACCAACTCCACCACAACCTGCACACAGAGGTTGGTGTTCAACCCCCAAATCTATTTACTCAGTGGCTGATGGCAGCGTGATGGTGACAAGAAGTTAAGGGAAGTACACCTGCTACCCTGGGGCACAACTCATCACCACCACGGTGGGTGCACAGCCTCTCTTGCCTCCCTGAGCATAAGCAGAGAACAACTTTGTGCAGGACATAACACCATGGATGGACAGACGTGGCCTCACTACTTCAGCACCGAGTCCTGTTAAGTGCCTGGCCTGTCACCTTCCTCCTTGGTTAATGGGGCAGAAGGTGAGAAAGAGCATTAACGTTCTTCGGCAGCATGAGCAGAGCAACAGCACACACATCCTAGGCCCTGGCTGGGACGCAGAGCATCGTGGCTGAAATAATTTTTCAGTTATTTGTCTCTGTTACCTATGGACCTGGAGATGGACCTGGCCAGGGGGAGAAGGGGAAGGAGAGCACAAGGAAGGATGCCGGTTGTGGCTCCCTGGGGTGCACAAGGAGCAGCAAGGAATGAAAGGTGGCATCAAAGATCTGTCCCTGCACAGCAGACTGAATTCTTTTTCTTCACCCACAAGAATTAAGTAATTCTGAAAAGCCTTGAGCTGGCTGTGTTTTAACCCTCAAAAAAATCCATGCTCAGCTACAACCACCCCAGACCATGGTCTGCGACGCACAGCTCTTTTGGGTGACAGAGTGGCAATGAGCATGACATTGTTATAGCAAAATGATGCTTGCCCTGCTGTGACCACTCTGGGATGCAGGAGTCTGCAGACACATCCCACCTGCAGTACTAGGCAGTTCTAGGTTTCTCCCGCAGGGAAATGCAAGTAACTTATCAATTCTTCCATGAGGTTATGGGAAGTCATTGACTACCTGCGCTCAGTGAATTTGTAACTTAACAAAAATACAAAGTACACCTTCATTACAGCTTCAAGCTCTATCCTACTACAAATATTAAAAAGTTCCAGCCTAAATTAAACTTGGGGCTGGACTGTAACCCTGCACAGGCAATGCAGTAGGAGCCCAAGCCCTCTTCTGTTCCAAGGGGATGTTTTCTTGCAGCAGCTATAGCCAAATTTCAGTGAAGGGCCCAAGTCAGCTCTGCAGGCTGATAAGGAATTGTGACATGCATTTGCAATCAACAAATTTAACTGTAACACTTATTACAATTATACACCACAGAGAGTACAAATTATCCCGTCCTTCATAACAGTATCCCTCTCCTGACCCTCTATTCCTTTTTCTTCTTTTAATTAATCACCTTTGCTTTCTGTGTCCCCCTGGTCCATCTGTGAAAGGGAATATTTATAATTTTTACTTAGTCCTCTTATGATGTGGCTCATTGTTAAACACAGAAAATCCTTTTCTATAAAGAAGAGTTCTGGCTCATCAGCTGAGAACAATCTAATTATTTTTCTTTCAATTACATTTAAAACAAATTATTTTTAAGAGTCCTTGCAACCACTTCATCACCCACGCAACTCCCACTGCATATCAGAAGGTGGCAGACCAAACAGCTGGGGATTTCTGTACCCACTGCCAACCTGTTCCAGAGACAGTGTTCAGCACAGAAAACCACCAGCCACCTGACCAGATGTGATTGTCCCCTGGGAAGATGCACACACTAATGCCTTGTCACCAGTTGTAAAATTGCGGCAAATTCTTCAAGATAGGAAGCGTAACACCACCAACTGCACCCAGCCTGCAGGGTCAAAACTTCTCTCATGTTCTCACAGATCACCAAGGAAAGACATCTGGATATTACCACCAAAGAGAGATCAGTATGATTCATTCAGACTGGAAAAATCCACAGCTGAGCTCATCTGATTCAAAGATCTTGCTATTGGGCTGCTTTAATCCTCCATGTCTCAACCCTTCCAAGCAGGTACATCAGAAATCTTGATCTGAATCCTGACCTTGGCATCCAGAGAGTTGTATTGAACAATCATCATTTCACCTGAACTCCCAGTATTACTGAGTAAAACAAGCACTGAGCAAGAGAAAAATGCTACATAAGATGAGCATCAACAAAAGTTATAGTGCAAAAACACTTTTCCTTCTGCAAGATATAAAAAATACTGCCACCAAAAAAAAAAATTATTAGATATTAAGTTTTTTCATGGTGTTTTGCAGAACAAGCTTCTAAACTGCAATTCTGTTCTGTAAAAAAAAAAAAAAAGAAAGAAAGAAAGAAAAAAAAAAAACCAACAGAAAAAATCCCAAACACCAAAACAAAACAAAGGTTAATTTGTCAATCTTGAAAATCCTGGAAACATCAAAAAGTCCCTGCATGCATATCTCTGTATTTATAATGGGTTAACGTTACAAAAACAGATATTTTCCCCAGTTCCCTCCACCTTTGGCAGATAAAACAGGGAGATAAGAAAGTTGTGATGTTCTTTTGACCTTCTGCCAAAGGTAAGGACCACCTGTCGATCTGAATTTCCCTTGCAAATCTGCTGGAGCTGCAATGCTGAAACTGCACTGCTGGTGCCTGCTTTATCTCTGATTAGCCATCATTTGGGACAACTGTTCAACTGATGGAGCAAATGACTGTACTGAGCTGGCATTTCCTACCTCCCCATCACACAACTGTTTAGAATAATATCTCAATGTCCCTGAAATGCAGCTTTATTTCTCCTCTCTCGTGGGATCTCAGAAGAGTAAGAAAAAACTTTATACAAAGGTGGATTTTTATCTTATTGGAGAAGGATATTGTATACTCTGATGAACAATACTAGGATTAAGGTGGTCTCAAAGAGGTGTTTGTGGCTCAGAATATACTCACAATCCTCAGAAAGGATGTTTCCCTCCAAAGGGCACAATATTGCCCAAGAATATAGTTTTAGTCTGGCGGCAGGATTTCTCAGGGTTTTCCTGAATAGCTGCCAAAACCAGACCTGATGGTCTGCCTTCTGTGTTAACTCTCAACTGGCATTCCATGCTCTAGCTCTGGGCAATCCTGCTTCAGCAGGGGAGTTGGGCTAGATGATCTCTAAACTCCAACTCTAAAAAATTCAGTGCAATTCAGTGAAATTCCCCAGCTTTCCCTAGAGATGGCTGCATTTTCTGTGGTAGACAGAGCAATCCATGAGGACTGTCTGCCAGTCTTTGCTCCCTGAGAGTGGAGCTGGAGTCAGGTTTCTAGAGTGATTACAGGTAGCACTTGTCATCTCCTCTCTCCTTCTCTTTATTACCTTCACTAGAATATACCAGTTTAAAATGGACCATATCTTTTGTTTACTGCACTGTCCAACCCTCAATGTGTGAGTGTGCTCAAACAAGTCTGTCCATTCTGCTGTTCCTGCTGAGGTCAGCTTTACCTTTCTGCCACAAGCTCCTTCACTTTCCTGTCCAACAGACACTGGAAAAGCAGGCTGAAAGCTTGGGGTGCCTCAGATTAATTATCTGGTCCTATTTTGTTGGTATAGGCAAGCTGCTCCAGTCTGAGAAGATGTGCAAAGAAGCTGTAGTGAACTGGTCTGCTCAAAAATGAACAATGAAGCCCTACCTTGAATTCAGTAGAGCTGATTCACAGCAGAACTTCCAATAGTTGCAACAAAATTAAAATACAATGTAAAACAGAAAGGTATCAGGAAGCATTGGAAGCGGGATCTGGAAAAAGAGCCTGTACTCATCTGCCTGACTCATTTAAGTAGTGCACCATCAGGAATACATCCTTTCTTTTTTCCTTTTCTTTTTCTCTTTTTTTTTTTTTTTTTTTTTTTTCCCAGAGGAAGAAATGACAATACTTGAAATGCAGAGAGCTGGGTCCTGGGCTTTATCTAAGCTGAGTGAACTCAGATCTACATCAGGATGATTCGTTTGATCTGAAAATCTGTCCCAATTATTTCTTGGTTGCATAAACACAGCCCCCATCAGCCCAGAGAAATAAACAGGTTCCTATTCAGCTACTCAATGAAATAAGCAGAAACTAAAACAGTGGTTCTTTCCTCAATGGTTTGAAAGTCAGTAATAATCAAACTGTAAGAATTAAATACCTGTGACAAAAAGAGATCAAAACACGCAAAGCAACTATTCCTTTTCCCCAACACACTGCAGCCCCCTTTCCCAGGTAGTTCAAGGCACTTTTACCAATATTTCGTACTGACAACATCACTCTGGTACACAGACACACCATTCAACATCCTTCCAATTTTTGCTTTCCATCACTTATTTTCTTACTCTTATTTCACTGTATTGACATCATTCACTGATACAAATAGCATCCTCTCGGACGGACACAGGGAGCAGCTTCACACATGCCTGGGGCACGGAACAGCTGGCGAGGGGTGATCCGAGGGGTGATCCAAGGGGTAGAAGGAGCCAGATACACATTGCTGCATCTGCGATACACTTCAGCTTCCCCCCCCTACAGATAGGGTCATCACCCACCATGGTGTATATCTACGGACAAGAGAGCTATAAAATGGTCAAATATCACTTCATAAAATTGGCTTCTGCCTGTGCAGGTGTTTAATAGATAGATGAATTTAGTGAACATTTCTCCTGTTGGTTCTCATAAGTAAGTACTTTTTCTTTTAAAAAAAAAGCCACTTCAGAGCATTAGAAATGTGCAGATGACTATTTTGTTTGCCATATTCATGGTATTAAAATCTTTCACTCAAGAATTGCATTCGTTCAGATGAAAATAAAATATTTTATTTTTAAGACATGATATATCACACAAATTAACTATGGAAAAAGCTTGGGGGAAAAGTATGTCTGATGAACTGTATTTTGGCTAGTATGGTCTTTCCAGTCACCTTTTCTTCCAACTGTTTTATGAAAAAAAGCAAACCTGTTCAAATCATGAGTCCCTGCTCTGTCAGACCTAAGCCCCAATGTTTGCAAATACACATTTGACTGACAAGGCCATGGACGACATCCTCTTTCAAAGGATATTCTTGTACACTTAAAAAAAGAGAGAAGTGTGGTTTATAGATTTCTGATTTATGAATTAAAAAGGACCCAGGAGTTATTTAAATAAAATCTCCATGGAAACTTGTATTTCACAAGATGATAAGCTTCTGAAAGAAAAGAGCAATGACAGCTTAAGAAGAAAAAATAATCTTAACAGATATAACCTCCTGTAAAACGTCTGCAAGACAAAATGAAAAATTCCACCTAGAAAGCTGAAGCAAGCAGGTATTCACTGCAAATGTTTTGCCAGAATGGAGATATTTTTAACATAATTAGACTGAACCAGCAGCAGGTTGCACATATAGTGGAGGAGAAAAGCCCAGACCAAGCTGTAATAACTGTTTGAAAGCTGTTTTTCTGAGATGGTAAGAGGTCTTTGGTATGTCACTGATTTTAGAAAGTTACTTGTTAGAGCTGCAGCAGTACGTGAACACACGTAATGTACCCAAAGATAAAAGCTGGACTTTGGGGATGAATTACAGGAGCTGTGCTGCAGCCCTGGCCATCAGGCGCCTGTATTCAGCTCACAAAAAGGAAAGTGTCCACGTAAACCTTGCAGATACTTCTCAGACTACCCACACACCTTCTTGTCCTACTACAGAAGTGAATTTCACCTGCACAGTGCCTGGCTCTGGCAAGGTACAGTCTTCACCTTGATGGATAACCAGGACACTGTCCCATGCAGAAAGCTCCGCTGCTTTCTTGTTTTGAGGATGCAAAAGACATTATCAGTCTACATGTGTAAAAATGGTGTATGCTGAAGTGCATTCTAGGCTTATCGTTACAGATTCACCATTGTAATGTTCACAGCAACAACAATAATAATACTAATAAAGGTGGCTGTCCCTTCCTCTCCCTTTGGTAAAATTCACTCTGTCACCAAAATTGTACTCCTTGTATTCCCACAGGCAGTATCCACTGTCCTGGATGCTGCCCTTGGCTAGCAAGCCATAGGCTGCGGTGGGATTTTCTGAGGTCAATAGTAGTGTTGCACAAAGAAAAAAGCTGCTTACACAGAATAAAAAGTTAGCGTTGGAAGAGCTTACCTGGTTTCCAACTGGGTAAGTTTGACTCTGGTTTTCAGCACAAGGGAGACAAGTGTGAATGAAGAGGTAGAAGGGTGAGAATTCACAGGCATTGGGACTCCAATAGGGAGCTCAGCTCTTCAGGATACCCTCACTGCAAAATGGATAGGAAACAACCTTAATTAATTACAAGCCTTAATCCATAGTCCCAATTGTGTAAGCAAATCACAGTCTGCAGCATACACATAACATAAACGTTCTGTTGGGAGATACCTGGCAGTAAGTAGGCTAAATTCCAGGGGTAATGCATGGTATGGTACACATTTATTCAGCAAGAAAGGGTTTGCTTGTATCAAAATGAAAGTCTGAGAACAGTACTATATCCCAAGGCATAAGATAACAAGAATAATTACGTTTATGTTAAAAAAATGAAGTCTAGCTCTCCTGTTCAGGCGAATTTCCTCAATTACTCAAAACACCAGATAAGAATATTGCTCAAGCAGGTCTCATCTCACAATGCATACCTGAATTGTACATCTGGAGTCCTAACAATCACAAGTGTCCAGTGCTTGAGGAAGCTGTTGACAGTTACTTAAAAGTAAGTTAACACAAATAGTACAGAGCAGCACTTCACAGTTGCCAAAATTGTTACAGTACCACAGGAAGATGATAACACGGCTTCCAACATTTTCTTGGAAGGGAGAAAGTACAGTTCTTTGATCCATGTCTGCATTATTTTTTGTCAATACCTCTAATGACCTTTATAACCTTCTGTTTCATTTCTAGATTTTACTAGAATTTTCACAAGGTGGTTGTTCTAAAATATAGTAGTAAGGCTATAACAGGAAGAAATTAAAAGTGTGAATAAGTGCCAGAGAATTCGTCCAAACTTTGGTGACTGTTCCACATCAGACACCATCCATATATTGTGAAGTATTCTGAAATTACAAAAAGTAAATTGATCCCCTCTGAGGCTGCAGAGATATACCATATTTTCCATCTATTGAAGCTTAACCAGACGAAGTCTTATCTTAGTAACTGGCCATAAATCTGAAGTGACTCCAGCAAAAATAAAATTAACTGTTTCAGGTTGCTTAACGAGAGAAGAGTTTTATCCTGTACCACATTTTTCCTTGATTTCAGTAGTTAAACTTTAATTGGCTCTGTTCTCACAGCTCATCACAGATGGTGAGTTTTTCTAATCTATTTTTTTATTAAAGTGTAAAAAGCCACTGAAGTAAGGGTACAGCTGACAATTGCCACTAGGATGAGACTAAAAGACTGCAAACATAGTATCTGTCAATGAAAGATGAGATCTTAATTATTATAGCCCTCTACTATAAACTAGACATTACCAGGGAAATTCTCAAATAGTTATCTGATATTCTTCAGTAATTTTAGATCATTGGGAAATTTATTGCTTTGTTCGCAGGTTTGAATGTTGCTTTACAGTATGGTTTCCTTCCAAAGGGGCTGGTTGGAGCATTTTGATTTATGGATGTAACATAATTCACGGACTCAGAGGCTAGCAGATTCAGTACTTTAAACTTGGGCTTCTCTTGAGATCTCCTTAGGTACTTTTATTGCCCCATCACAGTTGCATTCAAGTGCTTTAGAAACACCTATAAACTGAAACAATGGCATCGGTTACCCATTTCACTTTCACATGAGGAACATCTGGGGCAGACTTCGAGTTTCTGTGTTGTGTGTGTACGTGTATGAGAAAAAGAGAGAGCCCAAGATGAAACACTCAGGAAATGCCAACCTGCCTTCCTTCCACAGCCCTGAAATCCCCACGGAGGTTTTCCTATCAGCTCACATTTACCACTGCATCTTTGCAACAGAGTTGTCCTGGGGGAGTGATCAAGCCAGGGCTGCAAAGGACTTTGAGAGTTAAGGCAGAGACCTTGAACTGCACTTTGCATTAAAGAGTCAGTCCTCAGTGCAGGACATCAGGCTGATGTGCTCACGGTAATGATTGTTGCTAAGCAAAGGGAGCTGATAGCTGTCTTTTGTACTGAAGTTTTCAGGATGTGTGGCCTCGCTGAATGGTCGGGAGGTCAGGAATGCATAGGTCATCCTGGTCAGACCCAGGCCCAATTGAATGGGACACCTCTTATGGCAGATGGAAAGGGGAAATTTGCTGCCATGGTTGTAGGCATCTGTAGCAGCAAGGAGTTCAAAAGGAGCACAAGGCTGCTTATGGTCCTATCCCAGTCCCACGTTTCCCCACCTTAACCTCTGAACACTTACCTCTCCTTAAAGTATGCAGCAGAGGGACATCTTGACTTAACACAAACTCAGCCCTGCCAAATTAAATTTAACATAAGGTCAGCCAAGAAATCATGCTGCGAATGGGTGACATAGAGGCATCAGCAAACTCATTTAGTTCATGACTTGCTGGCTCTTTGTCTTTATTTGTTTCACCGGTTCTCCCACTCTCTTCACACTTCAGAGAAGTGTGATTCTGCAGAAGACAGTGGCAGAAGATGGCTGAGCCAACCTACAGTCCTACTGGTTCTGTAGTCCCAATGTGTCTGTTCCTAATCTCTCATGCAGTTCAGCTCACTAAACTGAGAGAAAATCTTTTGGCACATCACTCTTCTACCAAAAGCAGCCCCCGCAGTGTCTGTAAACGACAGGACTGCAGAGCTGTAAGCAGGAGAGAAAGGTGTAAGGATCAGGACCTCCCTGTACCACAGGGCTGAGAGTTTAAACTGTACTGGAGCCCTCTGACCAGGCCCAGGGCAGGAGCTCTGATCACCAGGAAGCCATCTGAGCTCAGAGGGGCTTCCCTCGTTCAGTCTAAGAAATAAGGATTGACCCACTTCAGAATGTTTCTTTTACGCTCGTACAGCTCTGGGAAATAGGACAGACGAACATGCACAGGGATCAATAATAGTCAAGTGCTACAGTGAGTCCATTAGGATCAGCCCATCCATCAGGGCTACAAGAGCTCTTTCGGTGCCTGGCTGTAGCCTGAGGCTTTGCTGAGACGGATCTGTGGCATCCACCCCGGCTCTTGACTGGCGTGTTCAGAAAAGACAGCTCTTGGCAAAAGTTTCCAAGGCCATCTCCTCAGAGCACTATTTTTTAAGTCCTTGCTCCTGAGATTTTGTAATGCCTTAGGATGAGCATCCTTCAGCAGAACATAATCCAAGAATATTAAAAGACCAGCACAGAGCTGTAGTTCTTCTGCACCTTGCAGTAAAAGGAGTACCTAAGGGGTTTCTGGAGAAGCGGAGGCAACTTTTTTTTTTTTTCCTGGGAACTGGAAAAGGAGTGGTTTGAGTTCAGCATATAAGAACTCCAGCTATGATACTGGAGCTCCAGCTCAATCACATTAAGATTTTGAAGACTCACCTATGGGAAATCTATGAATACTTCAGAAAGGAGCCCAGTAGGAAGTCATCAGGCGCATAAATACCAAAATCTCCCAAGGTAATGGATTACTCCACCATTTCATTTAATGTGACTTTCATGAGCGTCTCTGGAGACTATGGCAAGACAGCACCACACAATGCTTTTCCCTTCGGGCTACACTTCCTTTGGCATTTGGGGGAACTATTCAATCCATAGATTTTTAAGGTGTGTGAGCATAATGTTTTGGGGAGGAGGGAGTGAACAACATTGCCTATACTGCTATTTTCATTTTAATATGAGTAACTACAAATTGATTCTCCTGTGGACTCAGACATTTTGCATGGGCAACAGTTCTAAAGAATTAAAATAATGAAGAATCTATTATAGTGCTGGGCAAGTTATTTCATTGATCTTCACTACTAAAGATGCACGATACTTGATGAGCATTTATCACTTCAAAACTTAGGAGTAATCTACCCCAAAGAAGTGGGCAAAAGGGGCAATATCACAGAGAGTAGGGTTTTTTTTTGTTTTGTTTGTTTTAGAAGGAGATGATACCAGAAATAAATAGAGGATCTGTAACACGAGTTGTAATAAGTTTTACTGCTGAAATCATAATTTAAACCTCAACACGCACATTTTTAAAGCCAACTATTAGGGCAAGCAAAATAATTGCACAAGTGTTACCAGAACTTCTACAAATTACATGTGGCCAGTTTTCTTCTTGCTCAGTATGCTGAAACACAGCAGGACAACAGCAGTAAAGAAAGGCAGGCACACATGTGCTGTCTTCTAGAAGACTGTTCCCAGGGAAATCCACAGAGTTAGCAATTCTTGCAAAGTCAGAATTCAGAATAAAGTAGGAAGCCTACGCTCATCAGAACAACAATCTGTATTTGTGCAAATTATAAAACAGGAGGGGAAAAAAGATAAATAGGTTAATCTGTTGTAAACTGATTTTGACCCTGAAGGTGATCACAGGTACACAGCATTACGGCACTTTAAACAGTTTTATGCAAAGCTTAAAAAAGACCCAGCAACAAACAAAGCTTTTTTTGTGTTTGCTAAACAAAGCATGAAAGAATAGTGACAAAAGTAGGAGGAGTCGAGTTTGTCCGGACAAAGCCAGGAGGAGGAGCCCTCATGCAATGGAAATGCAGTTCAGTGGTCCTGGATTGATATGCTCATCCTTTAAACCCCCAGGGCTGGGAGATCACAGGGCCTGAAAGTCCATCAAAGAGCACTTCTCTGCATTGATCCAGTCTGGAGCGGAAGGCTGGTGGGGGTCTGCTGTTCTGTATAAGGCTGCCTCCGAAGATAATCAGCTTTTCTTCCTTGGAAATTGGGGAATCCCATCAATAAAGTGTTATTTCAAGTAAAACATCAGTCTAAACCTACAGAAGTCTGAACATGTGTGTGCATCTGTTTTGTTGTGTGTTGCTTTTTTTTTTAAAGAAAAAAAAAAAAGGAAAAACCCACGAGTATGTAACATCAGAGGGTAAAAATTTTACCTTGCTTTCCAACTTGTCAACAGTAGAACCCACGTCAGAGATCTTTAAAGCAGTTTTATAAACTTTCTTATTTATGTTTAGATGCTCAAGCAGCATGGCAGCACTTAACCTAGAAAGAAAAAAAGAAAAAAAAAAGTATTAAAAAATCATGTCTTTTACTTTCAATGACTTGTTAGGTTACAAGCACTGCAGGCAGGTAATTACACATCAGTTCAGCTTCTTAGTTTAAAATGCTTTAAGTCTGACAAAAGGGAAATGGAAGCCTGAGGAATATTTAACACTGACAGCTACCACTGTGACAGACTCACATTCACTTCAGCTTTCAGGTGATCAGCAGTTTGGCTGGGCAACCCCTGGTCTACCTCTCACAGCTCTGTGTTTGGTTTGCTCCTAATTATATATCAAACATACATGTGTTACAGGGTTGAACATGCATAAAGTAGAAGTAGGAGTGAAATCAGACAATCTAGCACTCTCCAGTGGAACCAGAGACTGAAAGTCATTAATCAGCAGTTCGTTTGACACTGGAAACTGTTCGGATATTTTATTTATTCAAGGGGAGCAGTGTTGAACAAACAGAGGATGATATAGGCTTTTCCATCACAGCATGTGCAATCTGACTTGATAAAACTTCAGAATATTTTAATATCATTAAACAGCTGCATTTGACTAAAATAAATCAAATGGCTGACAAACCTCTGTACCCTAGAGATCGTGATCACTGACAAAACTGTCTGTAATATCCTGGTACTTGAAACTATTTCAGGTGACCACAACTACTGCAGGGAAATATGGTTAAAATTACCTCTGAGCATTACCTTTCTGTGAGCGTAATCACAAAGAGGAAAAAGAGCAGCAACTCAGTTATTTGTAAATAGTCCTTTTCATGATTTTTGAAATGAAAGAGTCGCAAAAGTTGTGACTCTTCCATAACACTCAGCGCTGGTGTAGGGGTGGGGTTACTGGGATGAGTGGGCCACCAATCTCGGGTTTGGAAATCAGACACACACAAAGTACTTTGCTGAGCACATGTCAACCAAATTCTGTGAGAGCTAACAAATCCTGGGTGTGTTAGAGATCTAAAAAATGAACAGTACAGATCAAAGCTCTCTTTTGCCCTCAGAATACAGTTGTTGATCATTTCACTTTCACTTTTCCTCCCTCCCTGCCCTCCAAAAAAGATCACACTACTGAAAATTAGAGAAATTGGAGTTTCTCTTTTTGTCATATACACAGCCTAACTCTTAAGTGCTTTTAAAGGGCATTTATTGTTGAAGATAGTCTCATCCTGCATAGGTAGAGAGTAGATTAGGCCAAGTTATTAACTATTTTTATTCCATCAATACCTATAGCCTTCAGAAAGTTTACTGGTCTAGTCAATATACAGAGTAGAATATAGCTTCTGTCTCAAAAGCCTAGTACTATCCAATTTCTTTTTGCCATTCAAATCACACTGATTTTTGTAGTGCAGATACAATCACTTACATAGCAGTGTGACAAAATAAACTGGAAGAGAAAAAAAAAAGTATTCTTGTTCTGGTATAATCACAACCATATAGGAAATCCTGCTAGAAAAACCAGACAAACAAGCACTCTACAGACAACTATATGAAAAAGGTTACTGCTCATCAGTCTGCCCCCAAGCATCTCTGCAACGCCATCTGCCAAAGGTCATCACCTCCTCAGCCCCAGCAGCACTACTCGCACGTTTGCTTCCAAAGATGTTTCAGTCAGAACAAGCCAGGTTAACTTGAAGAGTTTAAACAGGCTCAGGTTTGCTTAACCTAAAGCTAACCTGGAAGTGTTCTTGTAAACAGCTTTTCTGTGAATCTGAGCAGTGGTAACCTCTGGAATGTTATAAACACCCGGTAGCATCTTGTACCAATACGGGTGAACTAGAGAGACACAGACATTTGAACCCTAATCAAAGCCACAGAGATATGGGGGTAGGTTTCCCTAAAACACCAGCACATACCTACAGAGCCAGGTGGTTTGAGGCTGGATGGATTGAAAACCAAGACATAAATGAGGAAGATAAACATCAGCGATCCCTATTGTTTCCCTGAGACCATTTTCTGCTGGCAATTTTAGAGCCATCAGTCTAGGACAACTGGTTATAGGGAAGGTAACCAGAGAGATGGTTCTGCAGCTTGGCATGAGGAGGGCACTGCATACCTAAGGACTTGTCTGAAAGACAAAAAGCAGATAATTGGGATAAGCTGAATTTATGGAGGGTAAAAAAAGGTAGGGGATCAACTGCTTACCTGGGAGGATATGGAAAGGACTTTGATGAAAGTCATTAGAACAGTGGTTAAAGAAAGCAAACATCACAAGAATTTTGACTTCCTGATAATCAGTGTAGAAAATTAAAGCAAGACATGTTGCAGGGTGAAAGCACTAACACAAACTATTCACTGGGGGCTTGAAATGAAATGTTGAACAAAATGAAAAGACTAATGACTACTGTGCTCCTGTGAAGGACATATCAATGTCCCATACAGTGAACTTAGTTTTGAGACTCTTTGCTTGATGGGAGAAACCAAACCAAGGCACTTGCCACCACAATAGGAACGTGAAAAAAATCCCAAACTAAAATAGCTGCTTCAATTGTTCTTGGACAGTTATCAGCACTGTGAAGATTTATTTGGAGCACAAGACAGCAAGGCAGGATGCTATCTTTTTGTTAACACAGTGCTAGAGTTTGGCTTCCTGCAGCATGACAGCAGATTTGCCTTCATTTCTATGGCTGCAAAAGGAACCCACTGCATCTGTAATAAGAGAAAAACACTCAGTATTGGTGATATCTCCCATAAGCATATTGGCTATTTACATTGGTGCACCATTATCACCATTTACAGAACAGAGTAAGTGCTTGTTTGTGTTCATTACTTCTGATGAACAGCTCTGTGAAAGTCTCGCTGCTCCTTGCTGCAATGCTCTGAAAAGAGGATGAGGAACCAAATTGTTTGTGATCTTGGGAGGTTTCTTTCAGCAATTTTCCCATTTGCTGGTTCACAGAGATAGTAAGGGGGGGCTGGATGCTTCAGTTCCCATTACTAAGGGAGCGCAGAAGCTCATCACTTCACAAAAGCAGGCCTAGCAGGCTCATGCTTAAACAGTATTGACTTCACTGGGCATTGGATGAGGCTGCTGTCATCTACTCCTTTTAGGTGAGGGAGTGATGCCCAGCTGTGCACAGCAGCCCCAGTGGGCAGCACAAAGAGGAAGAAATGAAGATATTGAGAATTATTAGACGGTAGCTAAAGGAAAGAGAAAACTAAAAACTCAACTGAAGGTAAACACTGTTCCATTTAAGTGTGAGTAAATGCACCAAATCTTTTTCTAAAGAAAGAGTATGCCTATTTTAAGTAGCCAAATCAAAACTGCTGTGCCCACAACTGGACAGAAATTCGTGTACTACTAGACTTTTATTGCTTCAAATGACACTAAAGTATTTAGTTTATAACTTAGAACAGCCCCAAAGCTTGCAAGTTGAACCTTTGGCTAAACATGCACACAGCATCCCATCTGCTTTGCAGCAGTTTAGATATTCATGAAGCATGCAGCGTGAAGTACTTCTCATTTTTGCTGTGCTTGGTAAATTAGGCAGCAAGCACAGAGTAGACAATAATAGTAGATTCCTATTTGATGACTGGATTCGATGCATCTTTTAGTGTTTTGATCATTTGGACTGAAGATAAGACGTACACAATTTGGGAGCTGGCAAAGTGGGATTTAATAAGCCTCCTGTAAAACACAGCATGTATGCAAACAGCCCAGAGGATTAGACTCCACTTGCTTAGTTTAGAACTTGGTGCAGCCAACCTGAATAATCAAACGGAGGAACAAAAGTTGTGAATCCCCTCAATGCACTGCTTCATTAGGATCTCCTTACAAAAAAAGAAAATGGGACTCATCTGATCAGCCAGATTTTATGGCATCTGATTAGACCACCATTTTCTCAGCAGGTCCCCTTTCTTTAAACTGTTGACTATGGATGGCCTGCTGAATAGGATGAACTTTGGACCGCTAAATTGCAGCATTATGGTTATTTAGTGTAATTTATGAAAAAGAGAGAAGTCGTGATCACCTACTTCATATTGCTAATGATATCTCCATTTATCAGAACAGGTATGAGTTTGGATCATCATTTTTGCCTCACAGTCACAGAACACTCTCCAATTAGATATTGAAAAAATTATGTTTGCCAATGGGGCTGTACGAATACTAAATTAAGATTTAATAGTCCTTACATAATCATTTATTACTGTTGACTGTTTGCTGCCTTGCATTAAGTTCCATATCATCTCAGCATGTTTACTTCAAAGTTTTCTTCATTCAGTATTTTCTATTTGCATTTTACTATGATTAGTAAAAAAAATGTTGCATCTAAACAGCAATTAAAATTATAACAAATTAAAAAGATGCTGTGAGAATTACATTACAGTGATTTCAGTGTGAAGTTCCCTCTCCCTGAATGAAGAGAGATAGATTTCCAATTACAGAAATTATCACTTTGTCTTTTTTTCCCTAACAAATAAGACTGCCGAACACTTCCCATAGAGGCAAATTTGTAAATTGCTGATTATTACCAGTAATGATCTATTCACTATGTCAGCTCCCTAGCCATCCTTAGAAGCTGGAGTCATGCAAGTTAACAATGAACTATCAGGGAGGGGAGGAACACCAGTAGGAGATGCTACCAGGCAGAAGCCAATAACACAGGCATGACAGAAGCAGAGTACATAAGGACTGAACATGTCTCCTGTCCCAGATCCATCCAAACCACTGGAAGAGGTTCTAGCCTCCATCTCACTCATTACTGGCTATGTATAGCTCTGTACTGGTAGCTGACGCTTGCCCAGCTGTTGCCAGTAGGAGGTTGTATGGGCACATCTACCCCAGCCCCAATGACTCAGGTGGGTATAAACCCTAGAAAAACATGGCTTTCAATCCAGCCTGGAAGAGGTCTATGGGCAATCCAGAGAGGACCATGATTTCCACTGCGTATCCCCGGCAAGCAGAGCAGGATTCCCTGCCACAGCTCAGCCTGGAGCCCAAGGTCTGCCTCGAGCTTAATTCTGAATCCAACCTCAGGAAACAAATTGTTCTTGTCAATTGTTGATAAATGGCCATGGGGACATTGTTCTGGAGTGACTAAGAACTAAATGTGCAATAATTACTCCAGCACCACTTCTGGGATAACAATGTGAACACTTCTTTTCTGTTCTGCTTTGAACCCACTTTGGAATCATGCAATTCTTCTAAAAGAAAAATCTATTTTGTCAGCTTCCTCCTGCAGTCAAGCCTCCACACGGTTTATTTGGTGCCTTCTCCACAGATTTTTCTGCTGTCACAACTCAGATTCAGTATCCTCCATTAAGTAAAGTTTTTACATGGATACTCTCTAAGAGTCAACAGCTTTCTCTATAGTCCTCAGCAGGAGCTATTTGCTCTTTAGAATATTTTATTAGCACGCTAAGAGTACAGTGGGATTTTCCTATAGGTCAGAGTCCATATTTACAGTCACAGAAACCCTGAAATCTCTGTAGGCTGATAAATGGTCTGAATCTTTGGATTTTGATTATTAGAATCAGATGGTAGCAGATACTGTGAAACACCCCCAGAGCGCGCTCAGGTGGGATGGAGAGAAAAAGCAGCAACAAGTGAGGATTTGTCTGTCAACCCTACACCACAACACTACCCCTCAGAGGCAGCAGAGTTTATTACACTGAACCAAGACCTTGATCAACTGAGAACTTATTCCACATCCCAAATTGCTATTTCTCACTCAACAAAGGAAAGCTGCAGCAGCAATATTCCCCGGGAAATATTTTTTCTTAGATTTACTACAGTGCAGATCCACGAGGCCAGTAGTTGTTAACCAATGGTAAAGTTATCAGCACAGATCCCTCTATGCAACGTAATCTTGTTCTTTGTACCCAAGAGAGGTTCTAATTTTTTCTCCTTCTTATTCTGTACATGTTGTTCAAGCAGATTCTCAAGAGAAATGGTGAGAAACTCTGTATGGGGTAACACTACATGATGACATGTCTCACTGCAATAGATACAAGATTCACCCAAGATCAGCCTTGTAAATAAATGCCTGTCTGGCACAAAATGGCTGGGTTTTGGGACAAGTCAACAAGGGGTTTTCTCAAGCACCAAATGCAGCTTTGTCACTGACTCTGCCAAATAAGACGCTGATGCCTCCCACTTGCAGTGTGCTCAGTAGTAAAAAGTAGAAGGGAGGAAGCCAGAAGAAAGCCATTAGTTCAGCTGTCAATGTACATAAGTGTCCACAGGTGTCACCAAGTGTGAAGAAGCTGCGGCAGCCATTTGACATTGCTGCCTCCATGGAAGAGATTTTTACAGCAGAGGCCGGTCCCCTGCCAGATTTCATCAGCTCCTGGGATGTGGCAGCTCTGAATAAAAGAACCCCTAGCAGGTGAGTAGACAGAAATCAAGGACAGCTCTTGGGCCAGATAAGTAGGCCTTCACATCTTCTGCGAGTGGCAGGAGACTGAGTTCTGCTGAAGCTCTCCAGGCCTCCTGTCATTGCAGTATTTGCGTGTTGGTTGTTAGAGACCAGCATTGCTCTGGGTACAAAGTAGAGAAAATCTTCTAAAAGCCTTCTGTTGAACCTTCTATTGGCATTTGTGGAAGAAACCTTCCATCTCAGTAATTACCTGCTTGTGTTGTACTGGTAGAGCCTTCAAGCTCAGCAGCCCCTCTGAGACACTTCTGCCCAAAAAAGATGGCAGTGGTGCTAACGCACATTACAAAGCTGAGGATGAAAATCAAGCAAGGTTTAGAGGTAATTCATTCTCTGGGAATGAGTTTTTCAGGAAACAGGTAAATGAAAGCATGACTGTTCCTGGAAAACTTCTGTTGCTGGAGTCACCGCAGCGTCACCAAACAAACCTTGGTGACAGGAACACAAACAGCAACTTTTTGACAGTTCTCACCTCAGCACATACACTAAAAATTTCCTATGTAACACAGAATAAAGACGTAAGGGGTTCAAGTACTTAGAAATGATCCTTGGTCCAGAAATAGATTTTGAGTTGTATCGTTTATATGGTATTGTTAATACCCAATTGTCATTTAAAAAGTGGGTTTTCAAAATGGCTCAGATACGTTTCAGTAAGACTTCTTATCTCGCCTGTGGAAAAATGCAATGTGTATTCTAACAATTATTACACCTTTATTCTGTGCATCAACTCTGTTTCTAAATGTTTGAACTGACAGCATGTCTGGTCACATGAGTCCAGTCGACAAATTTGGCTAACGGTAACGCTTTAGGACAAAATTATGAAAAAAATGACAAATTAGCAATGGCACCTAATCAATAAATGACACAATATGGAATCCATGAAGCTGATAATGCAAGCTCACAAATCTCTCATTTCATAAAATAAATTACTGGACCCAAACATGTGCAAGATGATGTCTCATTTCTAGTTAGTTTTCCCCCAACCGATAATAAATTTATCTGGGATTACATAGATTGTAGTTCTAAAATGATCAGTAACACAATTTTCAGAACCTGGCTACTTTTAACCCTAAAACAGCCATTAACAACTAGCTGTTGCCTTAAGACACCCTTTGGCACAATACAGTGTGCTTCAGAAAGTTCCCAGCTAGAACATTATAACTTCACCGAGTAAAAACCAGGAAACCCGACTGACAGATCAGTTTGTCTTTGCTAAAGGAACTTCACAACTTCCCCACTTCATCTAGAAAAATACTACCACGGCACTGTCACTTTGGGAAGAACTCTTAAAATATTTCAAGATTTAATTGGCTTTCAAACAGCTCTTCTGTCATTGCAGTCAAATGCTATGTTAAGGTACCTCGGTGATAATACTGTGAAGTCTGAAATTACTTACCTTTATTCTTACAAGTAGCACTGGTGACTTATCTAACCTCTGCAGGCTGACATTTCTCATGATGTGGTTTGCACACACACACAAAAAAAAAGATTGTCTTCAAAAAATTCTGAAGGAAATCTGTTTTATGATTTTGAAATGATCAGAGTGCTGGCTGAGTTAATCACGGCAGAAAAATTACATTCAGGCATCCCCCTTCTGCTATTTTCTGGTCATTCAGAGCAAATCTAGATATATAGAGCCCAAATCGGCCGTGTACATCATGCATTGAGGGAAACGTGCTTTGTCAATTTACTTATCTGGAGAGGTACTGAAGGTACCCTCCACTCTGGTGGGTTGGCAGCAACTGAAGGACCCTGAAATAAACTCCTTCTTAAACTTTGTTTAAAAAGCAGTTTGCAAAAATCAAATAGTTCAGTGAAAATGTCCAACACAGTAGATGCTGGCATGCTCAGAAGGACAGATGGGATAGTCATTTTAAAGCTACAAAATAGGACTGTGAAGAACTCACTCAACTAATATCATTCATTATTTCCAGGAGATGAGAGGAAGTTGTTGCACCAAAAGACAGCATGTTCTTGGACACAGGTTAGACAGTAAGACACACAAGAAAGTTAAAAAGGAAAAAATTAAAAAGAATATGGGTCTCCTGCGTTGTGTAAGTATTGAGCCACTAAAGCACCTGTCTGAGACCAAGGCACTCAAGTGCTATTCCTGCCCCAGGCTCTGGCCAGTGGAGGTGCTCACAGCTCTCCTGTGTAAAGTGCTCTCAGCCACGGAGGGAAAGCACTATGCAACACGCAGATTTTTGCTGTTCCTCTCCCCTGGACTCTGACACATTCCCTCTCAGGCCCTTCTCCTCCTTCAGAGATTGCAACCATTACCTACAATCTTTGGAAGAGAAAAGAAAGGACAGAGTTTTCAGCCCCCACAATAATTAAAAGCTGCCCATGCCATGTTTTCTTATGACTGTGTGGGAATCAGCACATACTTTTGCATGGAAGTACATACAGTTGAATGTATGTACTACAAGAACAGAGTCCTGTATTGCCAGCATACATTAATGTTGGTTTTGGTGAAGAATTTAAAACCTTGCTCCTTTGAATACAGCAGTAACGAATACAAGTCTCTATTTTTCACTGTGTTTAATATGGGGAAAGGAAACATTTTATTTGAGGGAAAAAGAAAGTGTATTTTGCCATGGCAAAAAAAAGAAAGACTTGAAGTTATTTCTTTAAAAGTTATTTAAAACCCAAGAGACTTTGAAAACAGAAGAACATCCCACTAAAGAAAAATAATGTTAACTCACATAGCCAAGACAGACCTGTTTGCAGCAAGGACTATACTTAACCCTGATCCTGAAAAACCTTATGCGTATGCCTACCTTTACTGTTAAGAGTATTTGTATTCCAAAGCAACAGAAAAAGGCACAGACAATAAATAAGTGAATGAAAAAGACTATTCTGTTTCTCTTGAAAAACTAGCCAAACACATACATTAGTGTATTTTTAGCCAAATCTCTTAAACACACAATTCTGACTATTACACATACTCTTGAAGCAGAGAACATCACAACTTCCCCAACCACACCTACTGGCATGTTTTCATTGCTTTAAATCTGTGCTACACTAAAACAGTTCACACCACATTCCTTGCTCACAACCACTGTTTTCTTGCACTGGTAACTTGCAAGACTTAATCCAGCTGAAAAATCATTCTAGAAGAAAAACGTTAGTGTACAGCAGCATCAGCTCCTTGATCCAGGTGACCATAAGAACATTAGCCCTGGCACAAGGCAGCACCTATGGCTGCAGCTCAGACTTCGCCTGAAACTGTACCCCAAGGCCTCTGAGCCCTACTGCCAGGCACTGCCATGGAATGAACATTAAGTCAATAAAATAGCATATATAATTAAGAAAATGCCAGCCCAGCACTTGAGGGTGTTTGGCAGGAAGATATCATTCCTTCATGCTTGGACTCATACCGCCCAACCTGTGCAATGATCTCCAAGTTAAGTAGCTGCAGTATATTTTGGGTCAATTTACACACACCTCTGCACAGGACCTTAAAAATAAAAATAAAACATCTTTCAATAGATTTTACTATCATCTAGGAAAAAAAAATGCCCTTCATTTACAAAAATACCAATTCAGTATGTGCGTCCAAAATTAGAGGAAAATCTTTATCCTTGGCAGAGACAGGTGAAAACTCTGCCCAAAGTCACCATGTAAAATTAACTGTTACAAATACTGCAGGGGTAGCTCTGCTAAATCCTCTACAAAATATTTCTGGCTTCCACATGCTCCTGTTCAAGTGGTCCCAATTGTAACTCTCTAAACAGACATGTGTTTGTGTATGTATGACTGGAGGAAGAGAGATTTTAAGTATGATTACAAATCCTTTGAAAACTTAACCTCTCAAAAAGTTATTTTCCAGGCCCCTGGAGAAAGCTGTCTCCAGCCCAACATTCAGAACAATGGGAGGTGCAGAGTATACCCCTAGTTTATATTCATTACAATGAAATGTGTCTCTATCACCTCCCATCACCTTAATGAAGGGTTAATTCAAAAATCTAATTAGCAGCTAAAAGCAGCAATGTTATTAAGCTCTGTCTGACTGGAAGTAAACCTGCACGGAGGCAAAATACCTGCTAAAAGCAATGGGCTAGATCTGCAGCTCTTGATGGTGCTCAACGACTTCTATCTCTGCTGAAGTAATGCCTATCACCTACATGGCACTTTCAACCCATAAACACTTTATAAAGGTTAGCATTGCTACAGAATGCCGAAGATTAGGAAACTAAGGTGTAAAAGAAAAAAAAAACAAACAAAAACCCCAAACAAAACAACAACAAAAAACCCAAACAAACAAACCCACCCCCAAAACAAAAAACAAAAGTCCCTTGCACACTCACGTGGCAGATGTCATGACTGATCCTCTAGAAATAGGTAAAAGAACTTGTAATTACCCTCCCAGGAAAAATCCTACACATACTGCTATATAACAGCCTGGACAACCACACTGACCAAAAATTAAATCCCACATTTTTCCAGGTTAAAATTTTCACTTATTCTTAAAAAGAAACTATTTTCTGTCTTTAATATTATATGCAACACACCAAGTACTTCGCTCACCTATTTAGCAAAGTGCAGCCCTGTAACCAGAGTTATGGGTTTGTGTATCTGGACAATTCTGTAATCCTTCTCCACACCATTCTTAGAAATCTTGCTCCTTTGTATTTTATACTGTTTATATCCTTCTCAAGCCTTGGCCACTTTAGGCAATCACATCATTTTTGAGAGGTTTGGTTCTGTTCTTCTTGTGCCTCTATGAAATTTCGGTTTTAAATTACAGTACCAGGGGAGGCATCACTCTGTTAAGACATCGTTCCCTCTGCAAGGAAGCGCAGGTGAGGCCAGCATGGAGAGCCATTGCTGAGCAGCACTTGGGAAAAGTCTGGGCTGTCATAAGAGGTCTCTTCTGATGTAGCTCAGGACAAAGTTCATCATCCCTGATCCAAACCTCAGCATCTTTTTTACTATATGCCCACTCATATCTTTATTAATCCTGGGTAGATGATTAATGTGAATGCCCCTTTTTTCCAGAGGAAAAGGGTCAGTGGAAAGATGTTTCAGGGTTACCTGGATATTGTCTGCTTATCATCAGGACAGATGAAAGCAAATATGCTGCTTCCGACTGTGCTCCACCCCTGGGTGGAAGAGAGCGGAGGAATGCAGTCCCCTCCCAGCAGCCAGACTGGGATGGGCCTCCACCTCCTCCCTGGCCAGCACCTTTCATGGGGACTTCACAGATCAGGATACCCACCCTCCCCTGTCTTCTGACCATCACACACAACATTAAC
Organism: Tringa tobata; assembly: GCA_033628505.1. Taxonomy (NCBI): domain Eukaryota; kingdom Metazoa; phylum Chordata; class Aves; order Charadriiformes; family Scolopacidae; genus Tringa; species Tringa tobata. The sequence continues at coordinate 576,376 of JAHREE010000559.1, forward strand.
GCCAAGTACATAAGAAAATTGTTTTAGGGCTCAATAATGGATTTATCACGTTTAGAGGTCACAGGTTTGACACCTCGCCCGGGCTGGCAGTGTCCCATATGCTGAGTCAGCAGGGGAGAACAGTGGACGGTCTGATCTCCAGTCCGTGGGCTTGGAGGAAGCCTTGACTCCTGCTGGAATTATTCAACCAAGGTTGCTTATAAATGTGAAATTCACGTGAAATCATTCTCAGTACCTCTTGAGTTTTCCAAAACACGTTTCTGCGTGGAAGGCAAGGTTGCTAGAACAGCATTAATTATCTGCTTGCTTAGTGGTAGTCCCTGGAACAGTACTGCCTGTTTGCTAGTGCAAAACTTGCTCTGCTGAGCCCACCAGCAGGGAAATGGGGATGGCACAATGTGGGGCTAAGGCTACCCCAGCACACCACAGCCCAGACAGCACAGCCATGAGCTGCTGAGCTCAAGCATCATACAATTTAAGGCAAACTAAAATCCATCCGTTTCCTTCTGAAATGCCACTCAGAGTACAGCAGCTCAGCAACCCGTTCATGAGCTGCTGAGCTGCCTGGGCAATGTGGGTGGGGTGGACAGCTGGGAGTGGTAAACTGGTCCACTGCCTGCAGCTATGGATCCCCTTGTCAATCCCTTCACTTAAACAGCCATCAACATGCGGCTGCCTCCCATTCACTCAGATCCTGCCCATAAATCCTTCCAGGCTGGAAAGTTTAAATCCAGATTGTGACTAAACCCGATTTGCACTTCTACATATACAGGGGAGACATTAGCACCTTGCTCCATGGTCCTCACTAGCACCAAGCACAGAAGCCACAAGCCAGGAAAGCTCTGCTGTGACTGCCCAGGGGGGCTTCCCTAGTGACCTGGATTGGGGGGGACAAGGCACCAATCCTGCTGGTCTTCACTGTCCGCAAGAATTTACAGAAGCACCTTGGGCTCCTCTGGCCCGAGTTTCCTAGCCCTTAAAACTGGAATTACAAAACCTAACTGCCCCCCACAGTATTCCCTGAAAAGCACTATACAAGCTCTATAGAGTTTAACAGCACCAAAGCTGTGTCTGGCGGCACGCAAGATGACAATTTCCTGTTCTCATGTGTTTGAAGCAACCAGAAGAGAACTGGCTGCACTGCACTGGGCTGATCAGTTCAAAGCTGGGTACCAAATAAATCAGATCCGCACCCAACTCTTCTCAGCCATTTCAGCACAAGGCAATAATATTCACATGCTCTGTGCTGCTACCAGCTCTAAAAAGTTATATTCTGTGCCTTTCATTTAAGGACTGGAAAAGGTGCTGTAAATCCCTGAGGGCTCTGGTGAACGATTCCCACTGGATTCAGTGGGTGCGAGCTACAGAGATGCTCCCTTTAAATGCTATGTAAATATTCTGGGCTGTGAACAATAAAGCAGGACTAACAGTGGGTTATGCTGATAAACCAAGCTGTGAATTGCAGCAGTTCAGGAACACATCCCCACTGCAGTTCAGCTTTAGGCAAGAGGTAATCTCAGGCAGGGGAGCAGGAAAGGCAGCTGAATTGTTCAGCCTGTTGCCAAGTTGTTGAAGAGGGAACACCCCGATGTGTGTAGGCCCCTCGCTGCACTGAGCCTGAGCTTGTTAAGTGCCAGCGAGGGCTATAAGTTTGACCTGTTGCTTGGCATCACAAAGACTCATCGCATATAGTCAATATTTGTTAAATTAATTGCAATTATTCATCACCTAAACTGTCACAGCATAATAACACTTTTATATTTTTCATTACAATGCTTAAAATTCACTTTCCACAGAAAGTGTCGTTGTTTAGAGGATGTAAAGAAGAAAAAAAAAAAGCAAAACAAAACCTGGCTTTAGTGCTTTTTCTAGCCAAATGGGTTTTATTTACTTTACAACATCCTTCCTAACACCTTCTCTAATGCTTAAAACTACAGTGTATATCAGTGGCTGGTGTCTGATACGTTAACAACAGCTTGTATTCTCCCACATAAACATAGGTCCCAATCTCACCATTGGGTCTTTTCTGATATGTCAAAAAAACTTACAGCATTTTAATTTCATTACTCTTAACACCTGCCATAGTGGGCTTGCAAAGCAAGTTTCTCTTTCTCAGAAGGAAGAAGAGAATTTACCAAAGAATGTATAAGAGAAAATGGGGTTTATCTTTGGGGCAAGATAATAGAAGACTGGTGTGAAAATATTTGGCATCCACCAGATACCCAAAAAGCTAAAGAATTCAGCTTGAGAAAAACAAGAAAAGATGTTCTGGGTGCTGAGTGTGGAAGCTAACAAGTAACTGTTCTAATTCAGCCCTGTGGCTCAAGGTAAAGATTTTTGAAGAGGAACTTTTAAATTACATAAATCAGTTCAGGGATGTCTCAATCAGTTGCTTGGCTCTCAAGGGTGAAAAAAAAAAAAAAAAGATACAGAACACCTGTAGAAAGAGAAAAAAAAAGTGACTGTCTTTGGTAGAAAAAAAACCAACAATATATTTTCTAATCTATTAAAGAAGATACATAAAATACAGTTTATCAAAAACTCACTACTTCAGCTAAAGGCATAATCTTACACTGGGTTATCTTCTGTGCATGAACACATCCTCTCTTTATGCATTCAGGTTGGAACATTTTGGCTTTATCATGTGTAAACCTATGCAAAAGCTACATATTTCTAATCTCTCACAATCTCTTATCATTATCCAGGGATGTTGTAAGACTGCTACGATCCTGGGCACCAGGAAGTACAGGTACTTGCTGCTGAACTCACTGAAATCTGCACAGTGATTTGAGGTCATTCCTGGGTGGAATGTGATGTGGAAAACGAAAGCCTGTTAAGATATGGATGCAGATGCAGGATGTCATCTGACAGCTTCCAGTCCCTGGATGGCTCACCCATTTACTGCGACTGATGGGGCACTCTGGCATCCTTGAGGCTAACTCAGTGATAATTAGGGCATTGTGCATTTGCTATCACCTTGAATGATCTGCCATTTTAACTCAGAAATCTTGAAAATACATCGAGGGCTGAAAAAGAGCAAACCTTCTGAGTTCTCTTATAAGCCTACTTCATACTGCAACTGTGCTTTTCAGTGTTGTACTGTGAAACAGGCTGACCAGCAACTATTACAGAATTGAAGAACTGTTAGAAAAGAGTCACTTAAAAGCAATGTGCTCAGAGAATCCTGTAACTTAAGATTTTTCACAGCACTGTTAGCCCTGCACTGTTCCTTTTCCCTTACAGCTACAACTAACCAGCTGCCATTTATAGGTTTTTCCAGCTCTCCGTTTGGTTGATGGATCGTTGACCTTCTTATTCTAGCCCATGGGATCAGAAACCAAGGAAGGAGATGTGGTCCTGTGCAGCCTTGGACTCAAATGAGCCTTTCTATATGGCTCATTTTGCAATATTTTAGTTTTCTCAAGTGAATTAGCACACCAGCAGAGCTCACCATCACATGGTGGATGACGGCTGTCTCGCTCGTACAGAAAGGAAGAAAGTGTGAAAGACAGCAGACCTGCCAAGCAGTTGTGAGCAATCCATCAGGGAGGTTTCAGGCTGATCCCGAAGGGTTAAAAAGTGCTCATTTAAAGAAAGATTTTGGATGCACTAAGACTGGCTGCAAATACAGTAAACTCAAAGGAGTAACATGTGGCAAACACCACCATAATACTTTCTCTGACAGTCCTGTTGGCTGCCAGTGTATTTACAGTCCTGTTCAACCACCCACCCACCACACACCTGAGCAAAGCTCTTCCTTGCACTCTCCATTCACATACCACGCAGCAGTCATTGCTCACTGAGACACCAATAATGCTTCTTTAGCTGAGTAACTGGTATAATCACTTTTCACCTCCTCCGAAGTAAGGCAGCAACAACAGGCATAGGATGAGATTTACTGCTCTGAAAAACATCAGACTTAGTTCAAGAAAGGAAACTTCACATCAGTAAGACTTTTTTCCATTTATATTTTTAATAACTGCAGCATTTAAAGGCACTCGTGTCCCACTTCTTTCCTGAAACAACCTACAACAGCTTCAATTCTTACATGTAAAAGGCACTTTTGGTGGTTTTGCAGAGTTTTCCTGGGTGATACTGCAGTTGTAATCCTGTCATACTGTAGGCCTTAGAAGTGAAACCTACAGTAAATTTTGATTTGAGCCACACCTTTGTAAAACGAGTTATTCCACGCTAAAGCATATAACAGAGATCGAAATCTTGACCATTAGTGCTGGAAGCAACAACTCTCACACAGTGGATAACCTCTGGGTAGAGTCTTAGTTGTGAACCCATTGCTTACATAAAGCTGCCTTACTGAAGACATACACTGTGCAAGTGAAAGCATGTAATTTCAATTATACTACATGGTTTTAGAATAAAGAATCTGGACCACAATCCAAAAACTATATTCCCCATATATATTCCACCTCCATTCCCACCAGTGCAGTAGCTGACCTCCCCCAGCCACTCTTTTCCAGGCACATCACCACTCAAGTTACCAACTCAAAACACAGCAGAGACAAGATGGAGAGATAAGCACCCAATCCTGCATTCCTCCCACACCCAGAGCTCCCACCCAGAGGGTGAAGGGAGATGGCTCCCCAGAGTAGTTATGTTTGAAACTGCTCAAATAGTGTTGCTAAACGATTAAGTCACAGTATTTTAAGACTTTTGCAGGATGGGGGCTCAATATGTGCTTGACTGTTTATCCCTCTGCATGTGCCATTTCCTGATGGTCCATTTAGTAACTGGCTTGCAGAAATGTCTGATGTCAGTTGACTCCAGGCAGTACCCAAAGCAGACACAGACAACAAATCCACTGCCCTTTGCTCACAAAGGCCCAGTTCACCATGTTTTAAAGTCAGGTTTTTAGACTTTAAACGTTAACGATGATGCAAACAAGAAGTCAGCCATTATTATGATATTTTATCTGGTTGTATATGCAAAGAAAATGGATTCTAAATTGTGAGATGTTCATTCAGAATGCATAACATAAGGCCACAGAATTTAACCGGGACGTTTTGGGAGGATGCTGTATGGAAGGGTCACATAGACTGAAAAGGCTGAATAAATCCCATGGCCAATTACATGGTCACTGATTCATGAAAAGGCCAGGCTCCTGGAATTTTGCAGCTGCTAGTAGATTCAACGGATGCATCAAACCAGCAGCAAATCAGCTACAAGTTACCTCACCACAGAATTGATATGAAACAAAAGAAACTTACATCAAAACCCCATAATTTAGAAATTTTGCAAGGTAACACTGATAGGCTTTAATTCCCAGTATCTTTCCTGGTCTTTAGGATTCGTCTATATACTTTACTGCAAAACACATAAAACGCCTTTTGTGTTTAATGAAAAGCATAATACACACTTCAAGAGATTATATTTTTAGTGCAATTAAGCCCAACATTTAAGTGTGCTTTTTTATTGTGAAGAGGAAGCGTATCTTTAAATTAAAAATACTTAAGTGAATTTATATTGGCTGGTCTCTGAAGTTCCACCTAGCTTGTAGCACTAATCAGCTCCCACAAATTACAAATGCACATAGGGCCAGGGAGGGCATGCAAATCCTTCAGATCTCCCAAGCCATCACACAAAGCCTCCAAGAAGGCTCAGAGAGCACTGAGTGGCTGAGCCACCCTCACACACTACTGGTCTGGCTGTCCCTAGAAAAGCTCTGGCAGTCCACACTGGTGAAAAAATAGGAAACAACTACATGACCCTCTACTCTCCTTTTACCAGGGTGACAAAGTCCACATGACACACCAAGTTTACCAGCCCTCTATCACAAGTAGTCCAGTGTATCTGAAAACACCATCAGTTTAAGCCAGTATGCAGTGGCTGAAGAGCTGACATATATACACTTCCCTCTCCAAGGCCAGTAACCTTTAGCAGAGATGTAAGGAGAAAATTGGGAGCAATTCCCTCTTAGGGCTGCTGGGAGCTCTTCTGGAGCCATCATCAACATAAGAAAATGCTGCAGACGGGACAATAATAAGCCCAGTTCTGAAATTTCTCTTCTAAACAGTGGACAGAGAATCAATCTAAAACAAGGCACGACTACTGGCTCTGCCACTGCATTACTGGTTGTCCCTGGACCATTTTCCTAACATAACTGAGTTGCACTGATTTTCTTTGCAAAGTGCTTTGAGATCTAACAAAGAAAACAAACCCAAAATTAGGAATTATTATCAAACCACAAGTTCTGTCCCAGTATAGCACTCCCAGGCTTTCATGACACTCAGGAACACACCTGACCGTGTATGTTCCAATCAGAGCAAAAAGAGTCTTTCACAAATGACTGAGTGCTCTGGCTCAGACAAAGCCCGAGTTCACGAAAGAGAACAATACAGAGAAACTTACTGGAAACATAAGTCAAACTGACTGTTAACTACAGCTACTGACTCATAGAAATTACTTGCAGAGAACAGACATGAAACACTGATCTCCCCTTTTTCCAACACAAGATTCTTCTTTGCAGTTCACAGATACTTTATCCAGTCCTGCTTTAACATCTGAAACATTCTGCTGGAGAGAACCTTGTATGTCTGACTTTTATTCTGCTGGCATTCCTTTGATAAAATCCTCCTTAAATCTAACCCTGGTTGTGTCACCCAGCAGAACTAGTTTTTCTTTTTGCATCCTTTGGGTATCATGTAGACTTCTTAGTTCCTTCACCAGTCATCACATAGTCCCACATATATCCATCTCTTTACATCTCTCCTGAGAATGTCTTCCAGACCTCTTGCCCCAAAGTGATTTTTTCAGCTGTGATCTCAAACTTCTCCAACTGCTCTGTGTGACTGACAATGTGGTGCAGACACACATGCTACATCCCAGGTACGGACACATGGGAAGACTGCATCAACTTCCTGATCTCTTTCCCTTTACCTTATTTAGTTTTCTTTAATTGAAAGCACACACTCTTTCTGCACATCTACACAGTGTCTCTATCGCAGCCATGACATCTGAGAGATTCCTTAAGAGCGAATGACAAATCATTACTGGACTGTGAAATTAGTCATCTTCTCTACTTGCCAGCAAGGACATAAATAGGCAGATCCCAAGGATCTCTGACATGCATGGCAATTTCTACATGATCTAAATTTTCATGATAAAAACAGTTTCCTAGCCTATTGGCTCTAAAGACACCTCAACAATGCAATCCTAGTGAGTTCTTCAGGCATCAGATTTATTAACACTAGCTAGATGTTATATTCCCTTTCCCTTTTACCTCAGGAGCCTGTAAATGTTGAGGGTACTTCAGGCCACTGAGATAGAAATTCTGTCAAATATTTAACAGCTGATCCTACCGACAAATATTCCGATCTGAGGATGACACACTTCACTGGACCAAGGGAATGAGAATGTGCTCAGATGGATGTTTCAGGTGAAAAAGTTGCTATTTTCAGTTATGATCAGTCAAATTTTACCAGAGAAATATTACCAATGCCCCTCTTCAGGTTAAGTTTGAACGGTGCTATCTATCAAATGAAGAAGTGTAAATACGGCAGCACCATTTGTGGGATAACATAGGGACCTGAGAGTGTATGTTTGTTTTCTGTATTACTTGATCCAACTGTTATTTAAGCAGTTTTTATGTCCTATAATTCATTAAATTTATTGCAGGGATAAAAGGGAATGTACATCAACGTGTGCATTTATGCATAATCTACTGATAGTTCCTGTGCCAAAGGGTATATGTTCACATATGTATGCCATATGACACAGCCAAGTAACTACAGGGCCTTCTTTTAGCAGATTGCCTTTTCTCTCACATCATCTGTTGTGGTCGTGCTGCTCCATGCTGTGTCTTTCTTAAGCTTTTAGACTGCAAAGTGTCAAGAGAAGACCCTGTAGGGGGAATCCATTGACTGTACTGCGGCCAGGATACAATCCTGGTATGTACTTAGATATTGTTATATACTTATATATTTTAAGTTCAGAAAGGACCATTATGATCCTTTACCGTAACCCCCTGGGGCAGAGCCAAGACTATTAAATTTTACCCAGCAGTTCCTGCAGAGGAGGGAATTATTCTCGCCTACTGCATAAGTGAACTCTACTGAGCCCAACAGCTTGTTATTCATACTGTAAGGCAAGCAGCACCTACCACAATTTGAGTGATGAAATAAATAATAATGCAGCCAACCAGAATGGGAGACAAACTAGAGAAATCCTCATCGAAATTCAGCAGATCTGGGCTAGCTCCCTCCCAAAGCTCCCCTGTCCTCCCCTTCACACAGAGATTTTAGGGACAAATGCCAGTAGATCTCTATTGTCCCTGTTCATTCATTAGCTACAACTGATTTTTCTGTTGTGTTCACACTTCAAGGTAAGGATAAGCTCCACTCTAGTCACACTGTGCATATTGAAAAAGTAACTATGAGTCATAGAAAATACTGATGTATTTTAAATACAAAACAACACTGCATTGTTTTCTTCAGAGTTTTAAATAATCCTCAGAAGTGAAACACACATGTTTCAAGGTGATAAACTCCTTTTGTCCCATTATCTTTGGGCCTTCCCTTCCATCTCCATTAGTTGTATCGTTCTCCTTTTTTACATCTAACCTCCCTGCCCAGCCTTCACTAAATGCACTCAGAAAAAAACGTCTTGGTACTATTTGTCACAATGCCATTTTCTATATGCGTATTTCTCATATCTGCAGCAAGAGAATGATATTTGTGATTAAATCATAAAAGCCTACTTTTAAATTGGTACTCTGTCTCTAGTCCTCCCTTCCACATGCGCCACTGCAGATCATGAACGCTGCCTTATAAGGCTTCAAAGAAAAGGAAAGGGTCTCAGTTTAGCTGGAACAATGCGTTTCACAGAGCTACAGCTTTCACTTGTCTCCCATGCTGTGGGTTACTATTTGCTTTCCCACACTTCCCTTTGGGCTGCCAGTCTTTGGAGCTGGAATTAAGACAGGCACAAATGGCGATTAAACCTGCTTAGATACATGAATGAGTGGGATCGTCAAAATCACACCTAATACTTTAGAAGTTGGGGAAAAAAGTCCTCTACCTCTGAAAAGCTCGCAGTCAAAACCATGTTAAAATAAAAAATGCTCAAGGGTTATTTTTGCAACAAAATTTGTGATGCAATTTATTAAAGTCACCTGCTCCCCCTTTGGAAGCATTCTTGTTTCTCATGAAGTAGGCAAGGTAAACTCAACCTTGTCCCTCCCACCTGAACTCCTTAGTCCTGTGCTTATAACCCTGACTTTCTTATCTCCCAGGTGATGAAGGTCTGTTCATGTCTGTTCCACTTGCTTCTTCTCTCCCCAGTGCTTCTACAGACAGGGGAAGGCAGAAATCTTAATGCCTACAACTGGCTGTGGTTCTTAATAGGAGTAAGGAGGAAATTGTTTTATGAGTTGGTAGCAATCTCAGCCATCACAGTTTTGAAACTCACCAAGGAGGTCACCCTACGGACTGCTTCTCATTCACAGACCACATTCACCTACTTCCTTGTCACAAATCAAAGCAGACAATCTAGCGCTATAACCACAAAGTACTTTGAGAAAGTTAATATGCCCTAAGTTCAGCATCAAGTTGTCCTCCTTCTCCTGGCTTCCATACAGACACAGAAACTCTGGCTTCACTTCACAATGCTCTCAACCCAGACTGGCTTGCCTGTAAGAGTGATACAGACAAAAGGACATTTGCTACTTTGCACTGAAGATGAAGCAGATCAAGGACCAAATGTCTGCCAGTCCCTTCCCAACACCGCTCCTGGGCAGTCTTTTCCATTAGTCCCTCTTTCTCCTCTTGAAGTCCTGTACTGAGCCAGGTACAGAGGTGCTCAGCACCTAATCCTTGCAATGTCATGCTGTCAGCAACATCTTCATATCTTGTCAGCTGCTGTCTAAGGTCTACAAGCAAGCTTCTGGTATGAAGCTGTTTGGAAATACAATTGGACGAAAACTAGAGAGGGAAGGAGGGATTTTCCCATGATGAAACCTCAGTGTAAGGAGAAATGAACTTTCTCAAGATTGTGTGTACCAGAGCAGCATCCTGAACAGACATTCTGACAGCCCCATGAACATGCATTTCTCCAAAAAAGAATAGGACCTCATGGTCAGTACTCCCTTAGATGTGGAGGCTATGTTCATATCCAGGTTCTGAATCTTGGCAGGACCAAGGAGGGAAACGGAGCCAAGCAGAATCAGAGCACGGGAATCAGACATAAGACTGCAAAATGTCATGTAATGCTTATTTAGTGCTGTTGAAATTTGCTTAAGCTTGGCCTAAATTCTAGTCCTCTCTTGAATAATCGAAGAGAAAAGGATTGTGGGAGAAGTTTAATGGAACAGGAAATCCAAATGATCTGCCAGATTTTGGCATGCTTTGCTGTATCTCACAAGTCTCCTCCTATGGTTAATTGGCTGTCCATCATTGAATAACAAAGTAACTCCAGCGCACAGATGGACAGTCCTCTGCTAGAGGCCAAAAAAAACGGGTTTCCTACTCCAGAATCTCCAGCAGGAGATCTTTCAATGCCACCACAGTCTATATACTTAACAAATCTTTTTGTAATACTGCTCTCTAAACAAAAAACAACAAAAGGATCCTTATTTCCTTTAACGATTAATCCAAAATTATTAGCACCTGCTTACACAGGACTTTCAAATCAAAACAACTTGTTCTTGGCTAGAATTATTCCCCTTTGACACAAGTGCAGACTGGAAGCTACTGAGGGAAGAAGAGCAGAAAAATTATTGGAAAAGGAAGCAAAATACTTTCAAGAAGTTAGCCTCCTTAGTTTGAGAACAGTTTAAAAAAAACTTTTGTTACAACATTGCACGCTCTGGACAAAATCAACCAAGTCAGGAAGACTTCAGCTGTTCTTAGGACATACCTTGAGACAGCACAGACAGGGCTAATCCTTACTGCAACACCTCCCGCAGACCTCCTGAATGCCTGGAAAACTACACAGGATTACCTTGATGCATACATTTGACAGTTTGTATATTCAGCTCCTTTACTTCCTTTTACTTTAGGGGCATGACAATTAATTCAGTTACTATCCCAGCTCTGGTATGCTCATAAAAAATTCACACCTGTTTCACAAATGTTCACCTGTTTAACAGACTAAAGGTCAAAAGAAAGGAACTTTTTGTTCAATAATGAAAGAATAACTTACTTTTTAAAAGGAGTTCCTACTATGACATTTTCTGTTTACAGGATGGAATATGAAAACTGCCCAGTCAATCTCAAAGGAAATTTAAAAAAAAAAAAAGGAAAAAAAAAAAAGAGAATGATTTGGATTAAAATATCTTTTCTAAACTTTGTGGAAGAGAAGCTTTTCTGACTAGGCAGCACAGTACAATGAAAATGAAATCAATGCCAAGTGCCTTATCCTGAACTCTGAATGGGCAAAGTTCCCATTGACTTTCAAGATTTCTTCCCTCGCAAATAGCATTCAAGAACAGTCGTTACATGCACCTAAGGCACGTCCAGCACTATGTTCTGTCTCTCCCCTTTGTGTCAAGTAGATGTATAGAATTTTTGAAATCAGCACAGCAAGCTGTGAATGATGATGCATGAAATGAATAAGCCGAGTCTAGTACAAAGGGGAAATCCTGAAGGCTTGGTGCAATCACTGCTATACTATTTCCTATGGCCTGTATAGAAAAGGTGCATAATATTCTTCACGGAGACAAAGAAAAAACCTCACCAAGGCCACAGAAGTCTCAATCAGAAGCCCTAGAAGAGATAAATGACAGAGGCTCACAAGTTTTTAACATTGCTTAATTTCCCTCCTGTTCCTAGGCCCCTCCCCACTTACGCTCCGGGCTGCTGTGCACGTGGAACGTACACACAGCAATTTGGGGCTCCCAGAACCTGGCTCACTTTGCATGTCTTTGGAAGCAGCACAGCTTATCCAGGAGTTTATGTTTCACCCTTCTTCCCATCAGCCAAGGCGAGTTTGCACCAATCCACCAGCATGTGAACTGGGATGGCCAAAGCACAGGAAAAGGTGCCGTGATTTCCAGAAGACCAACTGAGCAAACAGCTCTGGAGCAGTGATGTGTTAAACCCCCATAACTCCTTCATCATGTGGACATGAATCAGAGACTTCAGTGACATTAGCACAAGCATTTTTAAACCAGGCCAAATCATGCTCAGATTGATTTAGCTTAATTTTATGTACTACTGAATAAAAGTAACTTGGCATAAATATGGTATGATTTAACTTAGCAACGACAATAAAGATGAGCATCCTGAGCACAGCACTGATTTAAGTAACATCTAAGTGCACTCGCTCACATGCATTGAAACACCCCAAGTAGGAACAGATCTCATTTTTGAAACTGGAAATATGAGTTATAAAATGGATAAAGAGCTTCTGAGGATGTCGTTGGAGGAGACAAATCTGAAACTGTTTACTTGACTAGTAACACAAAGAGGTTGGCTGTGAATGGTGTTCACGTCGAAGCATAATTAATTCCTCATCCTGTTGTGAAATAAGTCACTGTGTTGCAACTGTTATTTGCATCCAGCAGCATCAGTAAAAAGTCATGATATAGAAGCACAGGATAAACTATTCTGGAAAACTTAATCTGCACTAACCACTAAATTACCCCATGCAAACATATCTGCAATAGCGGCCTTCAGTTCCTTCCTTGAAAGAAATGGATTCAAATTTTATCCCTTTCCCTTCAAGATTTCTGTGTTTTCTCACTCCAGGCTTACCATAGAAATAATCTGGATCTGCACCATGTAAATTAATGGGATTTTACTATGATAAATCTAGGATAAAGGTATACATAGGAAGAAAAGAAGCCATATCAATCTCCTCACTTTTGCAGACATTGGGAATAGCAGCAACATTCCAGTCCTGAACATCACCTAATTTCATCTCTTCCGCTGTATTCATTCCTTGAAATATTTCTTTCTATTAACATCAGGAGATAGTTAGACAAGCTCCTGAAAAGTGTACTTTCTTAGTCTCGTGCATGATATGGGAAAGTGCTGATTCATAAATGCTTTCATAGTGTGTTTATGCTAATCATATGCCTTCTACTGAATTTAATATTTTTCTCTTCATATAGGAAAAAGTATTGGAAATACAAAAATGTGTGGTTTAAAAAATATTCTTAAAAAAACCCAGGTTCCTCTGCTAATTATTAGAATTTACTCCAGACTGTCTCAAAACTTTAATTTAAAATATTTTCACTTACCGCTTTTACTTACTCTGCAGCTCTTTAGCATAAGGAACCATCAAAATGTAACACAATATGCTCTTTTTTGACAGACTAACAGTAGCACCAAGTGTGATCTTCCACCCTTCCAGTCAAAAAAGTGTTAACTCAAAAGCCTAAATATTGTCATTACACTTAAACGATAACATCATGAGCGTCTCCACAACTGATGTTCAGTCTTTCTATGGATAACGGAAACGCACTTGCATTTATTCTAGATGTTTTAGAATAAGGCGTAGGGTTTTTTAACTGTGCAAATAATTGTGCTAATGATTTTGCACATGCAACAACTCAGCATTTCACTCACAGCCCAATCTCGCAAACTGCTGTGGATTTCTGGAGCGAAGGATCCTGTGCAGATGCATCTTCCAGAGAGGAAACATCTCTCCTACGCAACTGTTTGTAACTTCACCTGCTCTCCCTGGGAATGTAACGGCTCGATTCTGATCCCTCCCACACGAGCAGGAGCATGAAATCCCACACGGGCATTGCTCAGAAGGCATTTAGATTTAATGCATGCAGGATGTGTGTGTCTACGTCCAGAATAAAATGAAAAATGAAAAGTTTAGTACAAATAAAACATGCTTCCATTAATTCTAAAGAGAACATGCTTCTGCATTTGTTCTCAAGGCAAATTTCTCTGATGCTCTTTGAAAAAAAGTTGTCTTTCAGGCAATGTCTCCCTCTATGCCGTTGGCTCTCTGATGGAAATTAGACTCGTGGTCGGGAAAGAAGAAGTTGGATCTGTACTTACACTTATGTACAAGGCTGGGTTCATGGCTTTCGGTGTGCAATGGGTCTCTCCCCCACCCAGTGGTGTCTGCCTGTTTACAACCCTTTCCACAAGCTTTGCCCACAACTTAGGAACTTCAGTTCAGCCCCAGAAAGCTGAAAACTGTGTAGAGGATTTTGTCAGGAAAAGCATCCACAAGCCAAACCGCCGAGATGAGCTTTCAGAGAGAACAGGGTAGTTTATACAGAGGCATCTCTTTGTGACCTTGCAGGGACTTTCTCGCAAACTCTGCCTAGGCCCTGACACTGCAAACGAGGATAACTTCAACTCAAATACTGCAAACCTTAGAATAACAGTATTTCTCCCCTTTCATAGCAGACAATCCACCTCCAGAGAACTCAGATGGAGAGAACAACTACTTAAAATGACGCACCTGCAGTTCAACTCTGAAGATAACAAACACAATTGCAGTGCTGGCAGCAGCTCACCTGCTCAGAAGCCCTCACTTTGGTCAGACTTGCACCACACGCCTGTCGGGGCTGTGGAAGAGCTGTTTCGGGGAACAGGATCATCATACTTTCATTCCCAGAGCTTGTCCTGGTGCTGCCTGTTCGGGAGAACACTGGGGAGCAGTTTGACCCCCAGCTGAGATGAAATGGCACCTGCTGCTGCCCCCCCTGCATATCTCCACGTACTGTACCAACATCACTGGTCTTACCACCTTCTCTCAGACCTCCGGGTTATGGGGCTGCTTCTCCTCAGAGCTAGTAACAGGCTCACTCCTACTTAAAGGGTAGCAGCACAAACAGGAGAAAGCAATGACACAGGTTGGCCAGATTTCACCAGAAATGCTAGGGAAGGAGTTGAGCTGATGAGGGTATTGAACACACTGGGTTCTCATTAGCCAAGTGATTAGCCCCGGTTCCAGCACGGCTGTTCCTGAGCAGAGGGGAGCATGTGTGGTGCCAGAGGCTTTACTGCACTGACCAGAGGGTGGATAGCCCCAGGGGCTTGTTTGTGCAGAGGGCAACGTGCGTGGGCCCGGGGTCTCTCCCCGGGTTGGGGACCTGCAGCAGCTGCTCCCGGCGCTTCCCCGTGTGGCCAGGAGCTAGGCATCCCACACTAGAGAAAGAGACTCTCCCTACGGTTTGCGGAACATTGATTTTCCTTTCGGAAGAACCGGAGGAAGGCCCTGCCCGAGCCTGAAGGTACTTCCCAGCGGAGAACCAAGGCAGGCGCCGCTCCCGGGGCATCCACGCTCCCGGCCCGGCCGGCGGGGAGGCTGGAAAACGGGCGGAGAGGCCGGAGAGCAGCGGGGAAGGGAAAGAGGAAGATCCCGGGAGGCGGAAAGTCTCCCCGAAGCCGCTGTTTCTGAGGGGCGAGGAGAGGAGGCCCCTTTTAACCAAACCAAACAACAAAAAGCACCCTTCCCTTCTGTATTGAGAAAAGGATAGTGGAAGCAAACGAAAGGCAGAGGCTGCGGGGAGGGGGGGGGTTGCGATGCGAAATGCACTGACCGCCCGAAAGAGCGCTCCGGCTGCCAAAGAGCCGC
>JAHREE010000559.1:601781-671824 GCA_033628505.1 Tringa tobata
TTTTGCCCATTTAAAACTTCGTGAATCTTTCCCACAACGTTTTCTCTCCAGACCCGGTAACCCACCTTATTTACTGGTAATGACAGCCAGGCTCCTTTTATGAGTGAGATTAGAAATCAGACATTAATTGTAAAACTCTAACTTGCTAATTAGCTGCAAATAAACTATTCATTAGTGGCAAATTAAAACCAAAACACACCTTATTCCTACTCTCCGACACACAATTTTGAAGGCACATATTGTTTCAAACTGCAGCCTGTATCACTGGCACAGCAAATTGAGATCCTGAAAGGTTTCTCTCCAGGATAAATAATTAAAATATATTCTACTTTAATTGACATTATAGAGGACACAAATGAGGTTTTCCTTTTAGAAAGAAATAGCAGTTTCTAAATAAAGCTTTGCAGGCTGCAGAATGGAGGTTTCAACCAAATGAATAGTCATTACTACCTTTTCAATGATGTGGGCCTTTTGATCAGAAAAGAAATTAGCTCTAAAGGACAGACAATAGGAAGCCTGCCCTGCAATAGGAAGAAAATTAGATGGCTAAGGCTCTTAACAACACCTATTTCTATAAACCATGGAGCTTCTTGCTTTTCAATTACAGCTGTTCATTTCATATAAGGAAAGTGGAAAAACACAGGGGGAATATAAACTCTGTTGCACCAAAAAAGCCCAAGATAGGGCAGGCAGGCAGTCTCCCCATTTCCCTTTGTTTTTATTATAATCAGTTAACTAAGATTATATATTTTATAATCCCAAGAGTATCTAGTATTGCATTCTCTAGGTCAATCAAGTAATCAGGATGGACTATATTCCATAAAGGAACTGGTAAAACATGAGAATTATGTAGTTTGATGTTTCCTCTGCACATCAAATAATAAATTTTGTACATGTGTCTCATTCTTGTGTGCCTTTTTTTTCAGAGAAAACAAAACAAGACTGAAGAACTTGAGGAAAACTAAATGCTGAATAACATTCTGCTGACTTTTGGTTATAGCAAAAAACTGACTCCAGTTCTTCTGAATTGAAATGAATGTTCTTTCATTATACTCGGGACTGAGAGATTATTTCAGACATGTTCTCCCCTTTTAACTCACACATCTCAGTTATTGTAGAAATCATACTCTTACTTTTAAAACTTGAAATTAACTTATTGTGTAATAACTTTAAAATATGGGTTCTCTTTCAAATTATTTCGTTTGGACATGATTTTTGAACATTGTTATTTCTCCTGAATATAAAACTAATATAAGTTTTCTTAGGAATCATAAAAGCACATCTTTCTTCCTCCATCATTTCTCCCTAGCCATACTTTTATGATTAGGTGTAACAAGCCAATGATAATTTAGTAGCCATGCAATATACCATAATTGAAATAATCTTTCATTGATAATTTGAACATATAATAGTCACAAAGCTTTATCATAAACAATCCTGTTCTCATATTGACTCAGCTGGACTATAGAGATCTCTAACAAATAACATAAAATCACAGAAATTCCCCCCTCCCTGCATAATGTTTTTCAGTCTTCCTTTTTATCTGTTTATCTATTCATCTATTTATTTATCTTTTGCCCGTTTCCTTTTCCCTTTTCCTTTGCCTTTATTTTTCTCTTTCTTTCTCTCTTTCTCTGTTATACTATATATTTAGAAATAAGCCTACCTGACTAATTCAAGTGGGTGATCAAGTATATATACGAATTGTTTTTGCTGTGATAAGGTGTCTTATAATTATCCTTTTCACCCTCAAACAAGTAAGTGTTCAATAAAAATTACTTTCCGTGTTCAGAAAATTAAATCACATTTGTCTTCTGCCTAGAAGTGATTTTAATATGAAATATGAGTGACAGATTTTTGTTCAGTGTCTGTATCCCCCTTCACTCCTGCTTTAGCCTTGTGACAGATAGGAATAAACAATAAGAAATAGTTTCTTCTGTTAAGAATGATCTCCTAACTGAAAAATTGGAGTCATTAATGCCAGTATTTGAAGTAATCTCCCTGCTTGAGAGTAGTTAGAAGACTATGATTAATGCAAGTCTCTGCCTCACTTTTAACTGGGACAAAACTTCCATTTGTTTTGTAAGTTCTTAATTAATATTTCGTTTTATTTGAAATGAATTTGTCTGGGAAGTTACCCGTACCTGCTAGTGGGAAAAACTTCCCTCCATACAAATAGGCAGCTCAAGTGTCATTGAGAATTCTGCAATTCACAATGTAAAACCTACACAAAGATCTGCACCAGTGAGGAGATGAAGAACCAGGGAAAACCCAGTACTGGTGTTGCAATTCTCAGTCCAGACCTCACAGCGATGTTTTACTTTCGATAGTATCTTCAGTCGCTGTAAACAAGTGGAGGATAAAGAACTATCTCCAGGAGAACAAGTGAATCTAAACTGACCTTGACTCTCAAAATCTGGAAACCTCACTTAAAATTGTCGAAGTGTCAGAGCAACAAGATTTTGGAGCAAAGCTGTGCTAAGAATATAGAAGTAGGGAACCTAAAGAGCTTTGAAAACTAAAGTGAACAGTTTGTGAGTAGGTCAGTGTTGCAGGGGTGGGACATGATCGAATCTAAAAGACATCAATACAAGCTCAGTGTCTGCAGGGAGAGGTTTCAATTCCTCTAGCCTTCACAGTCCACCATGGAGAAGACATGTCCAGCCATGAAAGCAACTCACTAGACCTAAAGATCTTTTCTGCTCTTTTTTTTTTTTCCCTAACATATATTGATAAATGAGGGCAATGTGGGCTCCACATCCTTCTGTAAAACAAATGTATGCATACACATATACAATAGGTATAAAATAACAGAAATGGAACTTACTGAAAAAAACAGTTATTATATGGACTGTTTTGATGGCACAAACACATTTCTGACCTAAACATGAGTACAAATAACACCATTTAAATTAATATTCAGCATTCATCCTCTGTTTCTGTAATAGCTCAAATCAACTACCTGATATTGAAGGTATGCCCCAAGAACTGCTCAGTTCCCAGTCTTGCTGAACAGTGCAGAGACTCATGACCAACCACCATCAGAATTTTCCATTACTGCTTACTTAGAGGTGCAATGAGTGCTTTAGGGCTGTGGACAATGGAGCATATGCTCAGGGTTCCTATTATCTGTGTTAGTGGTCAAACTCCTCTGACTCTGTAGATAACACCTCTTCCCTGGGAGGGCAAGTGCAGTTGGCACTTGCAGAGAAAGAACTTATGCAATGATACAGAAGTTAAAGACTTGTGAAATGGGTATTTCAAGGCCATTTTTGAAACAGGTGGACCAGTCACACAATGTGCATCTAGAGGGACACGGTGGATCTTGCTGCTGGTGCACCCCTTACTTTTCTCACCTAAAGAGTCTGATCAAAACCCAATTCTCCTTGGTTAAGGTGCCCTTTTGATTCCACTAGATTCCCTTTTCTGGACCTATTAGAAACATGTACAGGGTAATCTCCCTATTTGCACACTAATGGCTCCCAGTAAAGCTAATGGAAAATTAGTGGGAGGCAGTTGTGCCCTAGTGTCACGTGGAAAAGACAGACTGTCCTAAACAACAGTGACGCTACTTCTCATTGCAGGTTCAGTCAAGCTAAGCTGCATGAAGAATGGCAGCTAACTCACACAAAGCATTGCAACATACGGTCTTTAAATAAAAGTGAGGACCTAATGCTTCCATTCTCCAGATTCCATAAAATCAAATGAACTGCAGGTTCTATTTTGATACCTTTATGGCTCTTCATATCATAGTATTTGAATATGTTACAACAATCAGTGCATTTTTTTACTCACCAGCATTCCAGTAAGAATCTATTTACAGGTGAGAGATTCAGAGAGTGAGCATAATAGTAATGCATGAAAACTTTCTGAAACATACAGGAAATATGTAGAATCAGATCTCTTGGGCTAGATCAGATTAGCCCAGTTCTTGATCCTCCTGCATATCTCTAACAGATCATGACTATAAATATTACAAGCTGAAAAGGACTCAAAGCAAACCTGAGCTAATAGAAAGGGAACAGTCAGATCTACATTTTGTAACTACTGGGAACAGTCCAAATGAAACACCAGGACAAAAGAATGCAGAGAATGGAGAAAATGTTATCAATCCCATCTAAAGCTCTACATAATTGTAACTTGGTTAAATAATATGTAAAGAATATGTTTTGAATGAGCTGGGGACTGGCTAGGGTGGCATGGAAAATATTCTGTTACAGTAATTATAGAAAAAAAAAAAGATGAAACTTTCTAAAGTGTAAGAGTTAGTCTGCAAAAAACATCTTTTGCAAGCTCATGCAAGACAGTTAAGAGATATGGTCTTGACTCACAGCTAGGATGTCTGCTGAAACACAAAACCTACACCTTTGTGTACCAGCATAAATGGGAACAGTAATCCCAAATCCCTCTTTAGCAAAGGTCCCGTGGCTCCTGGGCTGCTTGGTTAAGGGGGTGATTCCCTATGCCCTTCCTGCAGCATTCAGGTGCTTCTCAAGTGCTGCCACAGGATGCACAGCTGCCAGGTAGAACATCGTCATGTAAGGGAAAATTGTTATTATTTTTCCTATTCAAAAATAATCACGAGCCATAGAACATATTTAAATTTACAGTGTTATTATTCCTTTGGATTTCCTTAATTTTAAGTGTCTGAGGAAATGAGAGCTACAGAGAAAAGATGTCTGCGCTGTTGTATAGCATGAAAATGGACAATCAGAATTAAGCAACAATCAAACTTCCCAGACTAATCATTTTCCATTGATAACTGTTACACCATGACTCTAGATTAATCAAGTAAAGACATGAGCTTGAGCCAACTACACATTTTTAAGGTTTACTACCTTACACTAGGGAAACCTGCACACTTCCAGATTGAAGGCTGATGTGAGACCACCTGGATTTATGCAGGATCGATAATTTGTTGTTACAGTTTACTTCAAAAGCTTTGTTTAAAGATTAAGAGCAAAGCCAAGTTCCACTGCTTGCTGACATTGTGCTAACTTCCTGCTCAAAAAAAGGACAAGATGGCACAGATGACACGAACTGGTCAAAAGAAACCCCTTTATTTCTAGGTCTTCAGGGCTGATCCCAGAGAATTCCAAAAGAACATAGCTACTATCTGGTAGGTGTTGCTGGTTTATGTACACTGAACTGGAAATCCTTGGTTCTCTTACTCTGTACTCATTTTTGCATCATTATCTCTTCAGTAACTTGCAATTATAACTCAGTCACCATGAACTAAATATGGTAAGGGGACTGTACATAGCGCTCCTGCACATAAAGAGCCCTCCAAGTTAAATTGCCAGGAAAGTGCAGATAAATAGGTCTTGTTTCTGCTCATACCATTACATTTGTGATGAAATAGAGGACTCTGGAGTTGAAGAAAATGCTAATCAGGTATTTCTCCCTGTTCCAGTGTTAACACCAGACACAAAAAGCAACATCTCTACATTCAGAATTATATCAGAAAAATTGTTGCTACAATATAAAGTAGCATTCAAATTTTCCTTGTCATTTATCACCTTCTGGCCCTGCTACCACTACACATTTGATCTATTTTCTATTGAGCTAATTAGACAAGAAGCAACACAAACTATTTATTGATAGACTTGAAGAAAAACCTGACCCTGGGCTTATTGCCTAGAATAGGGCTGAAATGGTTATACTGATCACACACCTGTCATTTTTGTCAGCTACATGCTTGCAAAATGAGAGGGATTTTTTAAATTATGATTTTTATTTATTATGCTTAAGGCATCAGGCCAGGTCATGCATGTTTGCTCAATGAGATGCTTCAGAATCATGATGATTATAGCTTATATATCTCAAGGTCATGTAATATCTAAAGGATGATAAAAACGGATACTTGTAACACATTGATCAAATATAGACTCTGATTGCACCGACTGTTAGTGTGATCAATACTGTTTAGCTCTTGATGTTATGCCTGTCATGCTCCCAAAATTCTACTGTTTATAGATTGATAAAAACGTTACAGGTAGGACAAATATATCTGTGTACACACACACACATACACATTGGTAGACACAATCACTGAGCAACTTAGAGCAAGAACAAGATGAAACTGGGAAAGGGGTAGTGAAAGACAAACATGACCAAAGTTATAGATGATAAGGTACCTAGTCTTCAGGATAAGTTATCTATTGATGTGAGTTTTACAATGTCTTCATACCATTGACTTTATTGCAGCTACAACTTACAGCATAAGAAAATACAACCTGCTACTTTTTTTAGAAAACAGTTAAGTAGTCCCTTTACTCTATAAAATGCATAGAAGAATGATAATTTAATTCGCTGCAGTTAACATTGATAGTATGATACAAGTGGCTTCAACTAACTGGTTAAAACTGGTTAAGTTAGTAGATGTCTCCACTTGCATATTTCCTACGAAGAATAGGAGTCCGTAACATTAAAAACAAAAATCAAGAAACAGGTTGCACACAGCATATTTTAACTTGTTTGGTATGAATTCTGTGTAGCAGGAATGTGTTTAGTGATGTTACTCTAGCGAATAGACCGGTGCAATATTTTGTGGAATAACTTTCTGAAAAAAACCTAGATGTGTCCATGTAAGTGGAGACCAGATAAACTGCCATAAAAAAAATGTAAATGGCTCAACAAGGACAGGATTACACATAATAAAGTAAAATCATTTTAGTACAAATACAAAAGTGATATTACCACTACATGGGGTTTTTCGGTCTCCAAGATGTGCAAGAGTGCTTATAACCTGCATGTGAAATTACCATGACTGTGTGTGCATATGGGGTATTAGCAGGTGTGAATGGCCAACAAGGCAGTTATCTATTTGCATGTGTGATAATGGTAAACAGACACACAAATTAAGCTCACATCTGCATATTCATTATGTGACCAGGGCAATTTTAAATTTTGAATACCAGACCTACAAGGTCCAACTGTAACATGCCAAAGTCATATTAAATTCTAAACTGGAAGAGTTGGTGCAAACACAACTATCACAAGGTTGCCAAAATGCATACTAGATATTTTTTTTAATTATTATTGAAATCAAACTACATCTTACTACCACCTTTCATACTATTGACGAACAAATGGGGTATGATGCGTATCTGCAAAGTTTGATAAAAGTATCAAGAAAGTTCAAATGTGCATTCTGCCTAGATGAAGAATTTAATCTTGTTTGTAGGTAAATTATCTCTTTTGTTGTTGTTGCTCTTTGAGAGAAAATATTCTATTTTAGGACGTTTCTCAGGTAGCCAAAACCAATTGCATCACAACAGTTATGTGTGGAGTAGCATCATCCAGTTTTGTGGGAAAACATGAACTGGAGCGCAGCCTCTTGACAAACAAGATTTTTGAGTGCTAATTGAGATCAAGTAGCAAACAGCAGCTAACCTGGACTCTAGTAATGCTTGCAAGTGTTATGTAGTTAAAGACTAATAGATACAAAGTTAAAATGCCAGAAGTGTTTTGGGGGAATTTCACACACGGCTTCCATGAACTTCAGGCAATTTGTGGAGGTAGCAAGCACTACCAACACAAGCAATATTTGCTTGTAGCAGCAAACTACATAAAGGAGCTAAAGATACTTGGAATTATACTCACTCAGTTCTGAAGAAGTGAATAAAAATGCAATTTTGAACTCTTATTGTTTTTCAATTGCTTACTGCTTCCTAATTAATTTCACTCTTGAACTGAACATCATTTATTGCATTTTCTGTTTTTTAGCTAACACAGCTCAGGGTCCTGCTCTGCTCTTCTTCTGAGTGTTAAATTTAACTAAGTTACTGGGTGACAAATATGTTATTGTAGTAGGTGTGATGTTACCAGTATTTTGATAAGCAGTCATCTCTGTTTTTATTATTTAGTTGGCTGCTGCGATTACGTCAAGGAAGTAACTTCACTTTCTCTCCACTCACAGAGTCTGTAGTATATTCCTATTTCTCTGCCACATGGGAATTTAACATTCCTGGTCTTACAGCACTTGTTTTCTTAAAAATATTTATTGATCTTTGGTTCTGATATCAGGGTCTCAAGAGCCAGATTAACAGCATTCTGATACGAGCATAAATCCAATGACACAGCACGGCTACTGCTGAGTTATCTAACATTTATCTCGATAACACTTAAATCCAACTAGAAACTGGAATTTGTTTTCTCTTTGAGTTGGATCCAGATTTTCACTAAGAATATTACTCAAAACTACAGGAGGATTTAAGTCAAGCCTTTTAGATAGGATTCTAGGTATCCTGAATCAACAGCAAAATTTCAAGTAGAGAATCTGCATACTGTTGTTACTTGAGAAGATTTAGCCCAGGCAATTCCGGGCTATGAGCCTTTTTCCCAAATTAACCCTGTAGAGACACATGGAGCAGCACTTGGCTCCCAGCTCCAGTCTTGGTCCTGTGCCTAGCACAGACCCCAGCTCTGGTAAGGTAAACACAAGACCATGTTACTGAAGGATCAGACCCTTATGTCTGTTATTATGTGTTGATTTTAAAAAATCCATTAATAAATTGCCTTTAAGGAAAAAAAAATAAATCATAATCCTCCTTAATAGTCATCAAACTGTAAATGAAGCTTAACAGTAAAATTCAATTTAAAAAAGGACAAAAGCTATACTTCATTTTCCTCAGGAGTGAGTTACAGTCATTTTAAAGTCAATACGCTTTAGCTGGCTACCTAAAGCCACCGGTTATCTATATGAAAAGAGTAACTAAATTATAGGCGTTTCTTTATTCCACCATAAATTGACATGTTCTAACAAGACAGTTTGTTTGCTTTTATTGTTCAAAAGCCCCAAAGTCCTTACTGTCTGCTTCTCCACTTGTCTTAAATGTTTGATTAAGCACTGTGAGAATTGTCAGTATTGATAAACTTCTTTCCAGTACATTAAGCACTCTAATCCTTTACATTCCTACTCTATCTCCATTGCCAAGTCAGTCAGCTTCCTTAGCACTTGATTTTAGGCCAATATTTGCATTAGAAATGGTCTATAAATAAAAATTACTGCAATAGCAGGAAAAATTGTTTTTCTGCATCTGAAGAATTTTGACAAACAGTATGTGAAAGGCTCTGCTTGTTCTGTAATCATATGAACTAAACAGCTATCTAGTGAGCTAATTAAAAGGAGTAATTAAACTCAGCCCTTTTTCCCCAGTTTTCTAAAAATCTTAATTCTGATGAGTGGCAATGCTATTTATCTTTCCTTCATGAGCTTGAACTAAGCAGGAGGGTTTTTTTGTGTCCTACTGTATTTTGGGTTAAGCTGTGTGTTTATTGTGATAATTTAATAGAAGGAGGTCCAAATCAGGAAGTTCAGAACTCAGTATGAATTCTGTCGAATTTTGGCACTCTTAGGGTCAATATTTTGTTTTTATTTTTTATTGCATCCATTTCTTTATACTGCTCCAACACCAGAATTTATGCCTGAAATACCGAATATCCCACAATCTATTTTTCAATGCATAAGATATTTAATTTAGAATGAAATATTGCACAATTTGATTATGTTTCACTTTATTTCTTTCTTTTTCTCCTTGAATTTAACTTAGGTGAATTCTGGGGATAGAAGCACGTTTCGGGGAAGCAGGGACTTGCCCTAAGTGATGTACATTTGTATCAGGATTACACAAACATAAGTAAGTTTGGAATTTGTTTCTATACAGATAACCAGCCAGACAGCTGCGCTAGGTACCCAGCGTTTGTGGACTGCATTTATGCTTCTTCAAATTCAGACTCAACTAATTTCATCAGAATCAGGAATTCTTATTATCGTTTGTCTCCGGCCGTACCCACGAGCTGCGTGAAACAGCACAGTTCTATTGTCCTTGCTGGCCCTTCACAGATTTCAATCAGCCAAGGTTTTGCCCGTGTCTCCGTAGGACACGGGCAGAAAACGTTAGCATGTCCTCTTCTGCCTTTTGTGAACATAAAACTTCTGTAAACTCAAATAGTTTGGATGCAAAAAGTGTTTGGTATGTCAACACCGGTACCATCTCGGGAAATATATTCACACAAGCTTAACGTGCCCTTACCTTGTCACGACTGCCACAGAATCATGCCATTTCTAAATGAAATCACTGCATATTTGTTCTTATTAAAGGCTGACCAAGTTCAGTACATCATTTGCATATTTTCCTTTTTAAAGGATGATTTGGGAATGCCACATGCAACACAGAATCAATGACAGTGCTTAGCCAGGGCAAAAGTGTAAATACCAGGTCCTAACCCTGTAATCTTTACACAGACATTGTTTCCAGGGACAGCAGTAGGTATTTTGCCCGAGAAAGGCAGGAGGATCAGCCTGCACAGTGCAATTTTATATGAAAATGAAGTGGATGAGATACTTCTATCAGGCTCATTTAAAATAAAATAGGAGGACTGCCTTTTGTCTGCACTGCTAATAAGAAAAATATGCTAGAATAGAAGGTAATTGTAATAAGGTATGTCCCCATTTTTCTCAATTTTGCCCAGTTTTCTTTGATATGATTATGGATGTCATATATAAATGATATTTCTTCAGGGTGGATTTATTAATTTTGGAGATGTAGATTCTTCTAGTACATATATAAGAATTGACCATTTATCCATAGGGGAAGAGAAAGGGTGGAGAGAGACATACAGAAAACAGACGGTGCAGGAAAGAACATTGTGTCTGCAGCATTCTTCACAAATAACATGAATCACACAGAATTGCCAGAGATTATTTTAATGGCTCGACCCTTATGCTGTTATGGTAATTACAGAGAGAGTTTTAAGCCCCTCCACCAGGGAAATTATGCATCGAAACAGTAAAATTTTATAATGAATTTCAATTGTTATTCAAAATTCTTTATCAGAACTTCGGGGATTAATAGTTCCAATACTTTTTCGTTCTGGAGAGCCATAAACAGTGCTTAAAAAACCCACAGAAAACATGCAGTATATCTAAAATTGATGCAAATCTTATTGATTTTGGTGAAATGGTGCTGATTTACCCTGAATGAATTCTTGGCTCAGCTTTTCTATATGTGGGAGAAAACTATTTTAGGATGAGAAGCTCCTGGATAGGCAGGGACATACTTTAGGACAGTTAAGTCCCGTTAAGTCCACTGTTTACCTGCTGGGTTAGGGGATGACTTTAGGTTACATACATCCAGAATTTCTCAATCTGTCCTTTCTTTCCTTGTGGAAATTCTGTCCAGGAAGAATTTGTGAAGTTAGTCTCTTTGTCTCTGATTTCTGCACATCCAGGAGTTAGGTCCGAGGAGCAGCAGATACCTCAGTAAGCGTGTCTTATGCACACTGCATTTTGTGCCTGTGCACTGATTTCTGTCTGGAGAATCAGGGACATATCTTTGGCAACCCTGGTGATTCATCATGCATTGTAAGTTTTCTGGTTCAGTGATGTACCAAGCAACAGGTTTTCACAGTAGTTTTGCCCTTCTTATCTTCTGCAACAGGGCTGTAGAAGTAGAAATAGTGACCACTGGCTCTGGTTTTGCTGTGAAGTAGCCACTCCATCAGAATGGAACCTGCCCTCGCTACATTCAGTACCAAAGGCTAAACTCAGACTCTTTTTTTCATCAATTAGTAACTAACTGCAATGCTTCCTATTCATTTCAATCTAAAAACTCAGTGCTACCTAACAAAGGGGGATGGAATCTGGTTCAGGATAGCTGAATACATAGAAATAGAAGGTCTGTTTGCAGAGCAAATGGGCTGCCACGTGAGGTGCTCTCTGTGAATGATCTGGCTGGAGGTGTAGATTCTCCACAGGTGAGAGACAATAAGGCATTGCCTACAGATAGAGTTGGTACCTTCTAGTTCCCTGTAAATTCATATTGTAGTTTAATGCTCACTCGCTGCCTCTTGCAGACAAGCCCCAAGATAATAGTTCATAGTAAAAAAGCTGTTCTTTCTTTAAAAGGAATGTTGTGTTTCCCTAAAGCAGTATATTAAAGACAGATTAGAGGGAAACCCTCAAAAGCTGCTAAACAGATGTAGAACAAAACCACCAGGGTATTTTATACACATGAAAATATCAATACAAGAGTTTTCCAAGTACGATAATATCACTCCTTGTATCATACTAAATTAATAACATCTCTCAAGCACCTGCCTAAAACAGAAGTCTTTCCAAGAGACTAAGCATAACCTCTCTCATTAAATCAGCATTCAGAGGGCTAACTAGCAGATGCTGCTGACATGAACCCAAATGTAATCTCTTTAACCTTGTCCTGTGGGGAGCAGACAAGTCATGACCGAGTAATTCCAACTAAATTAGATTTTATGTGAAAGTGTATAATCTAAATTAAATTTGATTAAAATGATTCACTGATTTGTGTTTGCTTTTAAAGATCCTAATGTAGCCAAGGTGACCAGTTTTCAGTAATCTGTGTAATCAAATCAATTTATTTTTACATGCTTGGATCAAGATTTTTTATCCAGTACATTTTTCTATATTGATCATATTTCTCTTGAATATCCATGGTTAGATTAGGTGTTTTCTACTCAGATAAAGGCTCACTGTGATTCAATTTTCATCGTGTCAGCGAAGAAAATGGTGAAATCTAACTGTGGTGGCTATAAAGATGTGTGATATAAAATATCAAAAACTAACTACAAGGAGAGAATTGTCACACCATCGGCTGATCAGAGGACAGTATCAAATGCAAAAGATTGTAAGACAGGTGAGTCACAAAGGGCTAGGGGAAAGATTTTTTTTTTCCTGTTCTTCCGTCCCCAAAACCCTGTTCAGGAGGAGGCTTTGCTCAGCTTAGACTCACCACAGCAATAGGAGTGGAATTCTGCAGCTGCCTGTTTGTGTAGTGATAAATTTCCTGGGCTTAACCCCTTCACATCCTCTTCCCCTACTGGGAATTTATGCAAGTGAGATGAATCTTGGTCACTGACTTGATTACATTTTTAAATCTTAATTGAATACTGCTAGTACTGGTGAGTGACTGTATTCTCAACACTAATCAGAGTCTGCAATCAGCAAACAACATATAGGTACTAATTATGACTTATTAAATTAACATGGCAATTTTATTTAAAGTATAAAGTCAGGGGTTACTGTGTGCTGAATGTAACTGTTTTCATTTCAGTGGGAAGTAAATAATGGACTCTATACAAGAATTTCTGTAATTTTTTATAAGAAGCTGCGATTATCACTTTTTCAGACACTGTTTCTTTCTGGTATATGGTGGTGATTTTTTAAAATTATTTTTCTTGGACATCTTATATTTCCATAGTTTGAAGGCCGTGCTAAATATCCATACTGAACAGGTTACACGTCATCTTTAGAGACCTTAATAGATCCGAAACAGTTTATATGTTTATATGTTAGTATGAAAAGGCTGAAAGTTGCAGAAGGAAATTAAGATGTTTTATACGTGATGTTACCCAGGTGATATGGCTCTATAACCCCCATGTTACATTTTGGGTTACGCACATATTAAACTGCTAACTACTCCAGGTAGAATACTGGAGTAAATCAAAGGGAATGAGATGCCTGGTGTTTACCTAGTATTTTATTCTTTTAGGCTCCTCAGACTGTTTTCCTACCCCTAATTACCACAACTACAACTCTTAGCTCATTCTTCCTTATCACCTCGACAAGCCCTGTGTAGACCAGACAGCTCACTAAGCCTGTTCCTTGCCTATGGAGCAAACCCCTTCAGCTCATGCTTAATTTTAAGTGTGGGAATATCTTCACAGATTTAAATGGGATTCTTTAAAGGCTTAAAATTCAGCATGAATTTGTGCCTCTTTCTGGAGTTGAGCAGAGGAAAACTCCCCTATTCCTCAAAGACTATTTCTGAAATCTACTCTGTTCTGTTCATCAACTTGTTTAACATGTTCTCTGTCTGGACACCATCTCTGGTGTTAAAACTCTTAAGAAGAGAATAAAAGCATGAGTCAGTAAACTGCTCCCTTCTCTACATTCTCTACTGGAAACAAAGCAAAGCTATTCTTCCTCAGCATCTGCACTGGTGTTGAGCCAAGAGTTTTCTTTGTTCTTCTAGTTTTTATTGAGTGGGAGAGCAGAAAACAACATAAATTGTTTCCCTTCTTTAGAGGAACACTACTGAGTTTCTTCTTAGCACAATGAAAAAAGTGCACTATACTTCACTGATACTTTTTAAGCTCTGTATTGTTTTTCTAACTACAAATTTATGTAAAACTTTTGTTGAACATCTGAAAAAATCAGTTCTAATTTTTTCATTTATTTTTACTAGACAGAGACTTGGTGGAAACTATCCATATTACAAAGATGTGACATTCAAAATCACCAAAACAGGAATAGAAGTATATTGAAACTATTCCATTTACAGAATTCTGTACTTTCTACCTATATTTTTGTTGTGCATGGAACATTCATGTTAGCTTATTAAATAGACAGCTTGCATTCTGCTTGTTTAACTTCTAATGCCTTTTTTTTTCATACCTTGAGGCAGCTGTCCTCCTCTTCAATTAAAGTAAAACAGGATTATGAATGTCAGTGCTATGACTTAGCAAAACTCTTACCTATGTGCTAAATTTTACCCACATTAGTAAGCCTTAACTCACTGAGTGGAACTTATTCAAAGATGAGTGAAATCACCGGAGCAGCTCTACTTTTGAAGGTAAGACAGAAAAGCTCTTTGGCGAGTGAGGAAACAAGATCAGATGAGTGTTCTTCCAACAGAGTTTATAATATCCTTTAAATCACATTCTCTATGTTTTGTGTATGACAAATGTTCTTTCACTGGACCTTGCGTAATTACCCCAAAACAATAGTAAAGAAGAGAGAACCTGTAGCTCCTAACAAGCAAGTATGGGTCAGCCTAGTAATCTCCCTTAAATTCATTCACATTAAAACTGCAGTTTTCTGTTTGGGAAGTTTGTGACCAGAAAAGTTAAGTCCTTTGCACAATTGTCTTAAATTTTAAAAAATTACTAGTCATTGTTACTGTCAAGAATAGCTCCTTATTTTTCATATCTAAAAGATTGAACCCTTCACCATGATTAATAAAGTCTGCTTGTTATCTACTTTTGTCATAAAAAAATGATATACAAAAGAGACAGTGAAACAACATGAAGGTAAAACGCTAGCATGAACATTTGTACCGACACTGCTAATTAAAAGACTTAAGTTATTAGTCTTTAAGTAGCAAAAAAAAAAAAAAGAAACAAACAAGTATAATTTGCTAGATTAATTTTATGCTCTGTTCTATTTAATCAAACTATACCTATAGTGAAAATGACAAATCTGAGTTGTCAGACTATGGATGATAAGAAAGATAAAGGTCATATATTTTAATGTCATAGAAGGTCTTATTAAAGGAACCCTAATTACATTAGGTATCCATGAAACATTAATTAAATACTGTCTGAAATAATTAGGTCCAAGTTACTGATGATTTAATTAAACTCAGTTTTTTATTTTATAAGAAAACTACAGGTCCAGTATCACTCTGTTGGCAGGGTAATTGATAATGTGTCAGAAGAGCAAAATAGTAACCTTGACCAGCTACATGGGAAGGACACTATGGTGAGCAGGTTGTCCTGCTCTGCACACCTCCTGGGGATGAAAACACATGGTGTGCGTGATTTATTTCAAAGGGTGTAGAACTCAGAAGAAAGAAAGGGAAAGGTTTTGGCTCATAGTCTCGACTTGTGTAAACTGTCATATCCTATCAGATGTTAGTCCTGACCTCTTAGTTCTGCTGAGATTCCTTGCAAATTTTGGTGAGGATTCTGTGCCTTATCAAGTAGCAGGACTTCTACAACATTAGGCAGATGTACACTTAAAAGCCTGGTTTTACATGTCTATCACCTGCCCCCTAAAGTTGCAAACACTTCTACTGCTTCATCCTGAACACCTACATCTACTGGCAAGAGATATCTAAACTCTTTGTTTTGCCAAGCTGGCTGGCAGATCTCAGACAAGTAAACCTCACGCTTCAGTTTCTCCTCTTGTAAAATGAAGAGGAATACCTTTATTTGCCTCATAATTTTAAGGAGTAGTTTTTAATGCCTATAAGTGATACTTCTATAGAAAGTAACTATAGATATACAACATATTGACTTAAGAGTTCTAAGAAACAGAGGCAGCCCCAAGCCTGCAAAGAAGAGCCAAACTTCTTTAAGATCAGCAATCACCAAGGGTTACACAGACAGCTTAAACAACGTCCTTTCTAGATATGGACAGTGCCTAATTAAGAAAAATGTTCCAGTATATCATCTGGTCAACTAACACTGATCACATGTAGGGTTCTAGATAAAGAGAACAGGAGAATCTCTTTGTAATTCAAACTTGTATGCCTCCTAAACATAATTTTCTTTTTATTTTTGAAAGGGAATTAACTTGGCACTATACAACTAAAAAGACCTTTAAAAATGAAAAAAACAGACTAGAAACCTCTCATAGTTTATATTGTACCGAGTAAAGCAGATTCAACAAAGGAGGACCTATCTTATCCTCTTGATAAAGTTCTATGAGTTCTAGTGTTCACTGAAATCAAAAGATCTTTGAAGAACCTGTTATTTCACCATGGAAAAGTCATAAATTCTTAAAAACCCAAAATCTCATCACAGCATTAATTGGCAGAATGGTTTTTTTTTTTGACCACAGTCATCATTATGACAGCTAACAAATACCCACAATTTACAGGAGATATGTAAATGATTTCAAAGTGCTAAGGAAATGCTAAGATATTTACTCAGTAACTAGTTGATCTCTTAATTAAATCCAGAAAGACAGTTTAGCAATAAATTTAAAAATTGACTTGACTGTTGGACACTTCTGAAAAGATGAAGTGTTTTATGTATAGTGTATGAAAAACATGACAGCTGTACTGGGCACTGTACCTTTTTGTTTGCTGCTGCTTTCACATCTTCCTCAAGCTGTTCACGAAACTCTTCTCTTAGGCTTCCTCAGTCTTGAATCTCCTTTCATTGAAGATGAAGACTGAAATATAAAGAAAGTCTGTTTTAAAAATCTAATGGAATTGCTGTTTTGTTTGTTTTTAAAGAAGGCTTTGTTCACGTCATTCAAAAGACAAAACCAGAAGTTAAAGTTTCATTCTTCTCTGCAAACTCTGCAAGACATTGTTTCCTAATTTCTGATGTAAAATAGCCCTACATTTTACTCTACCTGATTTCTTGTGCCATCTATGTAATGTTCCCTGTACAAAAATCCTTAACACCTTCAAGTAAAAGTAAAATTTTATTATGAAGTTTTTCATTAAATCCTCTTACTTTGACAATCACTGTTATAGTAATCAGTATAACAATGGCATGAATTAGCATCTCTATAATGCTTCAGAACTATTAAAACTGTAAACATACTAGGTACCAATGAGCAATGTATTAAGCAGACCTTCCTTATTAACATACTGTTGCAAAAAATTCTGCTGTCACTGTTCAGTATCAAAGTACAGGTATAAAAATGACAGGTTTTATTCCTAAAGTTTTAATTTCCACTAAAATAATTGCCTTTAATACACTTTTAAAACCCAGAAATCTTTCATGTATTTCTCAAGAATATAATTGTGTAAACACCTATAAATAAGGAGCTCATTACATATCTGCCAAAGAGGTTGAAATTTGTTAATGTATTGTAGGCTGATTTTTTGCTTATGCACACATATACTGTAAGGTATTTGATGGTCATTGTTTGCCCGCAGACAGTATAGAGACAAAGCAGACACAGCCACTGAAAAGACTCCAGGATCTGGGACAAAGAGACAAGCAGATGAATTAATGGGAAACTGATAACATAGTGTCAAACAGGACGCTGTTCAATACCTAGATATTCCACCTAGAAGGATACTCCACATCTAAGTTTGATGTTTGGTATATAATGCCGGTCTTACTACACCACACATTCCCTGGTGTCTGATATGTAAGATCTTTTCTCATACTCAGTACTATCAAGTTGCTCCATGATCGCTGCTTCTCAGATGAGTCAGAATCAGTACTGTTTGAGCCCTTATTTACATTTTTTTGCATTTATGAATTTGTCTTTACCTTTCACTGTGAAAAAAAATAAAGTATTTAAGTAAAGAATATTAAATGTGATAAATGGTGAAGGCATTAATTAATTAATTTTTAATACAAGATGATGGGCCAGATCCTGCTCGCCTAATCTAGGCAAAATACAGGCTGCAATGGAAATTCTGCTTCCGTTTCTCCATCAGGATCAAGTACTATACAGTACTATCCCTTTATGTCATTGTAGCAATCAAATCACTTAGGAAAATGATCTCTCAAATTAAACCTTTTCACAGTGACATTAAATGTCAACAAATGAGATGGAGAATGAAAGGAAAACAGCTGCTTGTGTTTTACCTGTTTTGCCACCTGTTAATTGAAATGAACAAATAAACTGAATACCGTTGAGGAATCCTTGGATTTCCTGAAAACAGTGTCTAGAAAATTAGCTTCTATTCAAAGATACATTGGTGACTGAGTTTATGTAAGTTAAACCACAATTATCCTGTATGCAAAATAAATTACATCAGACTGGAAGGTTAACTACAAATTCTAGACAGAATCAAGCTCGCATATTGACAATAACATTGGCAACATCTGTTATTTGAAAATCCATAAGCCGTGCACACATTTGCAACATTTTCCCCCAGATATTTCCAAATACTGTTTTTAGGCTTCAAAACCAATGCAGATCCAGTATGAATTTCTTTATGTGAGCAAAGATGTTCTGCTGGAGATGTCTCAGGGCACACAGCTACCCACAAAATTGTAAAAGTCTGCAAAACAACCTAGCACAAGCAGATCTACAATTAACAAACAAATTTGACAAGGCAGTTTCTGGATCTTTACTTATTTTTACGTTACAAGCACTTACCTGATGTCTTGTGCAATATGCTACAAAGATATTTCCTAAAAGATTTTGGCAAATGAATTATGTAGCTGAAATGTAATAACGAAGGTAGAAATTTGTCCTGTTATCAGTCACACACATTCAAGCAGAAACCCAGTGCAGCACAGTAGATAGAACTATAAGCTCTGGGATCTTCTCATTCAACCAAGATTGCTTCATACAAAAGTTGACAATACACTACTGAAAGCCATTGTTGATATTCAACATTTTTTAAATAGCTGAACAGAATAGACAATAAGGCATGAAGGAAAACTTGGACAGGAGGCTGGCCTGGAGTCTGGGTTCAGAAAGGAAAAACCATTAAAAATAGACAATAAATATGTGTTTCTTACTTTTAATTGCCCTGTATGTGTCAATTAACTGATCTTTGCCATGCAGAAATTCCACTAGTTTTCAAGGAAGAATAAAATATGAACCAGCATTTTTTTTATCTATTAAAGTCTAGGTGGTTTTAAATGTTGGCATTGAAAGACACATACAATTCCATGGTTCACTTACACCATCCACTAATGTAAATTAAGGAATTTGCAAAATCACTGAAATATCCTCCCATTAATTGTTAGATCCATCTGCCTAGGCTGAGGAGATCCTAAATTTTAGACAGTATGTCAGGAAAAGGATTCATGTGAAATACTTTTTTAAACTACAAAAAATCAAGTATTTATATTTCCTGTTATTATCTCCTACCCCTTGATTTCCTCAATGAAGAGATCAGATCGCTATGTCCAATACAGTCCTTGAAGAACTTCACCAAATTTTAGAGATCTTACACATTTCGGATAATGGCTTATTTTAACAACTGTTTGTGTTATTTTTGTACTGTCTAAGGTTTCAGTGCCAATAGGGTAAAATTCTAGCTTGTATAACTCCGAAAAACTGAATCAGTACAAGAAGATCATATTCTTTTCTACTAACACACCTGAAGCACCTTGGTAGATCATATTAAAAACATTATGGTTTGCAGCCAGTAAAGGACAAGTTTAAACAATTTGATTTCCTGATAATCTAGATATTCCAGCAAAACATTGTACTTCACTCTGTGGCTCAGAAGCCAGCCAGCCAGCCAGCCATGGTTATCTTCAACTCTGTTTTGGGTTTCACTGTATTCTGCTTCACCCATGCTACATTCAGTACTCCTTTCTCCAATTTTTAATTTTTTTTTTATTTTCAATGGAGAACGCGGTCAGATTATTTAGAATGTGAATGTAACTGCATTTTATAGTGCATCTTTCCCTCTCATCTTCAACCAGTCCAATTAGGTGAATTTAGGAATTTAAACATCATCTACATTATTTTGACTTCCTTGAAGAAAAGATATTACTTGGATTGTCTATGCTGTATGTGAACTGCTTCTTCCAGGAGAAGTCTGAAAGCCCAGATGTGTCCAACAGTTGATGCTAAGCACATATATTGTCCTCTTTGTCACTCTGAATTCAACTTGAAATCAGGCTTCCTACAAATACTGTCTGTCCCTGTAGCAAAACCATGTTTGCCAGTGAGTATGACTAATGTAAGAGCCCATCCAGAGATGACTCTGAGCAGAAAGCCCAGGAAGAGACTCTGAGCAGGAAAGAGTAGGCTTGAGTACATCCTTGTGAAGGACTGTTACCTACATCCCCCTTAAAATATTTTCCCTAAAGGCAAGGATCGAAACCAGTTGATGAATACTTTGTGCTCCTGCAAAGCGCAATGGGTAAAGCCCTTTCGACTTCTGAGTCATGTTCACGGGTCCCTCTAGGGAAGTCCTAGAAGGCATTCTCCACTTTAGTTGTACTTGGCAAATTATTCATCCTGGCTTTCTCTAGAAGTTGCCGTCAAACAGAAGAGTGGACATATATTGAATTTGAGTCGCTTTGGTTCAAAGTCCATCATATAGCATCATTATAAACTAGGTTTTCTCTCGCCTTGCAAAGAGAAGCTGTAAACAGAAGTGGTCAGATCACTTACTGTACCACAGAAAGCCAAGAGATTGGGAACGAAAACTACTGGACCTTACACCATTGGAGCTAGAAGTGTCTCAGTAGCTCATCTGCTAGATCCTTGGATGTTAAAATTCACCAGCTAAGAACAGAGAACAGGTATATATATAATTGCATTGGTCTTCATAAAGCTAACTCATTCTAGACAATCAAATCCTGCAAGTTGTCCAGCCCACAATGAAAGACATTTTCTAAGCTAAAAAGAAACAAGTTTGATGCCTTCTTTTACCTCAGAAAGAAATCAAACAAGCACAGAGCATTTCATTTTACAACTGGCCTTCAAGTCTAAGTCATACAAAGACATATACAGCTATTACATTGAAATTAGTTCCATTGATTTCAATTAGCTCATTGATGTCAGTGGAAACGTCCATGTGCTTGCAACAAGTCTACAGGATTGGATCTAAACCAACTAGAAATATTACATCTTTATTGAACACTATTGCCTTTTCCCTTGTTCATATGAGATTACTGAAACACCTTTCATCAAGAAACTTAAACATCAAATATCAATAAAATTTTCAATATCTTATTACATGCCTTTCTTCCTTTTTGACACTTAGAATGATTCCTTTGCACTGTGATTTGCAATCTAAACGTTTACATAAATTTCTAAGTTTCGTCAGGGCAGGAAATCTTCTGAATAGCTGTGGCAAGACCTTTTTATGCAGCAGTGCTTATATGAAAACCTAGTTCTAAATAGGCTGCACTCCAAATGTATGTGAGAAGAAATCAGAATATGAACCTGAGCTCTTTTTGCATCTTATTCAAATCTACGAATCACAGAGCACGTAAGATTTCAAGAAGGCAGAGGATTTTAATACGGAAAGGAATTCACTGCTAGTTTTCGAGGTCAGGTTCCTCCTGTGTTATTACACAGACGCTATAGATACACTGTCTGTTTAAAATTTTTCTGTTCTTAAAAGGATAAGAAATTCTGTTCTCAACCCCCCAGTGTTTCACCCAGTGGAATTCTAAAATTGTCAGTAATAATTCTGTAAATTATGTCTACAAGAAAATTGCAGTTTTATCCTTCTGAAGGAAAGGATTATTTTACTGCATAGTTCAGTGTTCATCTCTGAAAATCACTTACTAGGTTGCTCTTGGCAAATTCACAAACTGCAGTTGTCAGGACTATCATAAAGTTGTATGCAACATCAATTTGACGATAACATTACACTGGTTTTCTCTCTAGTCTTGCATGGAGCCTGTGAATTTGTGGGAAAGAGATATTCAATACCAATGTATTCATGAACAATGAATAAAATGACAGATCTGCGTTCTGAGGACATAACATACACCTTGTCCACATTTCATTTGGATCCTTTCAAACGACTGCCAATCCTGCTTCCAGATAAGTATGGAACATTACATGTATTCAGTAACTGTTTAAATTATTTTAAAGTTTTAGGTTACTACTTTAATTGCAAAGTCTTAATTTTCCTCTCTTACTAAAGCCATGACATGAATTCTTCTCCCATTGTTATAATTTTCTGTGATATAAGCCTGCTATAATTTAGCACTCAACTGCATTGAATCCCATTATGAAGTCTCATCTTATATCACACAGAGTATATCTGAGTATAAAACATAAAATGCTTAGCTTGTAAGGATAGGGAGCTTGTCATCTCTTTAATTTGATCACTAAAGTGAAATTTTGGATTAAAAAAAAGTTGGACTATAATAGTAAGATAATGCTAAATATCCAGATTTTTAAAATGAGTGACACACTATGCATTTCAGAGATAGAGATATGTGTGACCTTCACAGAAGTTAATTAAAATATGGAGAAAAAAATTCAAACTGCTTTTTCTAGGAAGGTTGTATTTCAAATGTCCCTGACCCTAAGTAATAGATGGGATAGTCCAATATGTCTGCTGTTCCCCATACAAGGTCCCCTTGAATAATTTCCCTCTAGTGATTGTCATAGTGAGGATGCCCTCTGTTGCTCAGATTTTTACATGTTTAAAGGTAATTCTCTTTTGCCAATCCAGATGTGACATTGGTTTAGACTCTGAACGTTTTGTCTGTTTTCAAGAAATCCTGGGTAGATCTTAAATGGGACATTTGTGTTGACTTTGCAATACTATCTAATGAATTGTTTCCTTAATGCCACTCTCTTAAGTTTTCAGTAATTATTATACAGTCTCTTTGGTTTACTGAATTCCTTTACAGCAGAAAGAACAAAGTGTTAGAAATAATGCAATGCACAAA
Source organism: Tringa tobata (assembly GCA_033628505.1). Classification (NCBI taxonomy): domain Eukaryota; kingdom Metazoa; phylum Chordata; class Aves; order Charadriiformes; family Scolopacidae; genus Tringa; species Tringa tobata. The sequence continues at coordinate 624,849 of JAHREE010000559.1, forward strand.
TCAAAATGTTTTGTTTCCTTGACGGAATAACAGGTACTATAAGAAATCACAGACTGAAAATCTAGTGACTGTCTCAAATATTAAAGAAATGGTCACGAATAAGCTAATAAATCAATGTTTGTTTGCAATGACTTTTCAAACTTGAAACTAGTTACTTCTTGTACACTCATTGCTTACTAAACATTCAACAGCTAAAATAAGTTACTTGAAAAGGCACAGACCTATAGGAAATAAGGAAACTATCAGGGCTCGACAGGGAGATAACTTTCTCATTCTACAAAGTGTTTCATTATTTCCCCAAAATTCACATTCTAGATTGGGTTGGAACTAACACTGAATTCCTCCTCCACCCCTCAACCCCAGAACTTTGAATCCTTCTGAAAAAGCACCACTCTGGTATTAGGGCATTTACCCATGACATAAAAGACCTAGTTTAAGTCTTTGTTTTTCCAAACCCTTCCACCAGAGCTAATTACCACAAGTACCATGTTACTAAGCAGTCTAAGAGATGGCATACTTTCATCTTTCTTATTGGAGCTGTTCTGCTTTGCAAACTAATTAAATACCCTTTCCATAGGAAGTAGAATGTAGGTCTACTACAGTTCCAGAGAATGATCTAAGAGAATGACTCTGCCAAAAGACTATAGAACTCTTTCTACGCTCACAAATCTAGTCCTTGGCTTGTTCCTTTCCATGTTGTCCATTCACAGTTGGCTGCTTTATCTGGATTATAAAGTGCGCAACATTTTCAGCAGGGTAGACCAGGAGAAATCTATGATACGATAAGCAACAGCTTCATGGTCAGGCTGTAACTGTCCAGGTGGTGAAAGGTCGGTTGTAAAAGAGGTTCAGGTTCTAAGTCTGAATACTCCAAGAGCCTGTGGACTATCTGCTGTTCCATCTCAAACTTGAGAAGCCTTTTCCAGTGAAAGTCTTACAGAAGTGTTAGGATCCTGTGAAAAGTTTTAGTTTCAATGAACAGACATTTTCTTATGACAAAACATGTTGTCTAAACGTTCCTCGATAGTGCTAATGGTGTATATATATAGGTGAAATAAAAGATTTCCCATTGTTAGAAATCATATTTATAAAAATGATTACAAATACATTTCAATTGAGGAAAGGTAGAAAATGTTCACAATGAGTGGCTAAATATTTGCTGCTCACATAAAGACACTACTTTTTCTAGCACAATTGTGGAGCATAAGACATGGAGGTGGGCTTGAGGGAAAAGATGCAATAAACAGTGGACTCTTTTTTTGCAATAAATTTTCATAAAAAATATCTACAAAAAGGCCAAGTTACCAGTGTTGGATATTACAATGTATTTGATTAATTTTTTCTTTTTTAATATAAAATTGTCAGATAATCTTGTCCTGTAAAAATACTACATTTTAAAATTCACCGTGGAGCTGTCAGGCACCCACAGCCTCTTAGAGCTAGAGCTGGTACGGAGCTTGTGCTCCTTGTCAAAATTTAATGAGACGACCAGTTCTAAAATAATTGAATTTTCATATCAGAGCAAACCAGGATTACTCAGACAATAAAAATGCTGAGTCCTGTACTGTTACTGGCAAATACCTTTTGCTTTGCTCATGAAATCAGTATGTAAATGTTCAGGGTTTGTATTTAAGGCGTCTTATGCATTTAGAGTTGTAGTACTAGCAATAATTTCAAATGGTGCCGTTGATAAGTAGCTGGGTGGTTTTTTTTTTTTATAATGTTCAAACTGTAATTTGTTTGGTGAATCAGGATAAGCATTTGGTTTATATTTTATATAAATGTTAATGCAGTTGCAGTTTAATTATGTTTCTTAACTTTTAGCATTTCAAAAGTAGTATTTGAAGACCAGTCCATCAGATTGTCTTGCTTTCATGGAATACTTATATGAGTACAGCCCCACTGACTTGTGACTTTAAAAAGTAGAATTGTCCAGAAAGTTAGTGCCTGCTACAGGCAATGAATCTCTGTGAAGTCGTGAGGCAAAAAGGGCAGTACAATGTTGTATGTATTGTTCAGTTTGCATGTTGAAAAGTCAGAGACAAAAAGTCCCCCTCAGAAGTACAAAAGGATTAAAAAACCAAAAAAAAAAACCCCACCAATGCCCCAAATTTGGGACTATTTAATGCTTCAAGCAAAAGTAAAATGTACTTCAACAATACAGTGATTGATACTACAGAAATGGCTAATGGAAATAATTAAATGGATAGGTTGAACATTACTGACAAATATTTATATTATTTCTTTGTTTTCCAGAGGTTATTATGAGGCATAAAACTGCAGGAATATGGATAGCCAAACTTTTCAAACAGGCTGAATGTCTGTGACTGTCTCAGCAACAGGAGATTTGCATGACTACAAAGTTGTGCTGAATTTTACATGTGCGGCAACCATGTATTTCAGTGACTATAATTCACAAGGAAGAGCTACTGAACAACTCATAGCACATAAGAGGGTTCTGATCCATCATCACATTATCCTTATAATAAGGATAATAATAACAATTCTGTTCCCCTGACTAGCTCACTTAATTTAATAGATGTTCTTGTGTAGCTGCCTACGTATGCTACAGAAAATCTATAAGAGAGAGAGGAATTTGGAAAATACATTTCCAAATCCAAGAGCATGAGAGATGAATTCCAATCTCTAATAAAAGATAAACTGAAAAAAATCTTTGCTGTGACTGCTGTCCTGTACCCTTCTCTTAGTCAGGAGTGACTGCATTGCTTGATGGGAGATGTAGTTTAATCCTGAAAATTAAATTAAAATAAGGAAGAAAGTACCCTTGAAGTAAGTACCCTTGTAAACATTCCCACAGACAGTTCTTTTTTGTTCTGGTAGCTCTTGGAAGAGGTGACATAGCTGAGACTTTTGACTTGCTCAGGGTTTTTTTCCTGCTCTGTTTATTAAATATTTCTTTATTTATCTATGGTCTTGCTACCTTACTGAAGTTTTGGTTTGGTTTTTTTATTGGGTTTTGGGGTTTTTTTTGATGTGAAGAATAATGTGATTTCTCTACTTCACGTGGTAAATTATTTAATATCACAAATGGTAGACTAGAAACTGGAAAAGATGACTAAGAACCAGAAGCGCAGTGAAACTCTCCCATGTCCTAAAAGGAGTGCCTTCCTGACATGACACATGCCAGGGGAAGGGGACAACATGTAAGTAACTTATGTCTCTCAGATGAGGCTTCTCTACTTGTAGAAGTGGAATTAAATAGTGTGTGTATTATTCCAAGTTACTACAAGTTAAGCAGTCAACTTGGGCAACTTCAGATTGTCTCTGTCTTTTTTTGTTTGCCTCACTCACCATTTCCTAAGACTTGAAATTTAATATTGTTTCTAGTACCATGGCACCTGAGTTACTACATCCCTTTGAACCACGTTTGAGAGAGAATATCATATTTACTAGGAAATATTCACAACTTTTTTACTCTGTTCCTCCTGAAAGCTTTACTAGTCAGGTATGACTTCAATACCTTGCATATTTCTCTCCTCAATTATGAATAGATTTTACACACTGAAAACTGCTGCTGGCAGGAACTGTGTATCAAGTAATTAGGTATAACCTGTGTGCCCTAGAGAATGCTCTTAAAGATGGTAACAGTGAGCAGCGGACAACTGCATCAGGTGACTCATGAAATCAGCAGTCTATTATTTTCTGAAATAAAATGAAAAAATGTGTTAGATGTAAGAGACATAAAAGAAACAAAATCCTGTGGCAATTTCTTAAAGCCCGGGAAATAGGGAAATACTGCAAAATGAGCTGAAGTTTTATATTTCAAGACATGAGTTACTACCCAAATAGTAATTCACAAGAAAATAAATTCAAAAACAGGCGCAAGAAGATCAAAACTTTTCCTGCAGCTAAAAAGCAGGATAACTTGGAAAGACCCTAGAGCTAGCAATCAAAAACTGCAGGTTCCAAAACAAGATATATTTACCACTTTGGTTAAAGGAGATTGCCTTGTGCCAGAAATAGTACATTTTTCTTCTCTTTTGATGGCTTTTTTCAGGTTTACAGCAAGAAAAGCTATAGCAATTATGCAACTAGATACTGTTGATCTTTTTGGGGGACAAGCAATGAAATGTAAAGGAAACTTCATTTTTTGTTAAAATCCTAAGTGGATACAGTCAGCTATTTTCACTGCCTCTGCTCTAGTGCTGGTAACATCTGGAACAGCTAGAAGAAGAGTAAATGGGCCAGTTTTGTATTAAGTTTGTACCATTTGCACAGGGCAAGTTGCTTTTGTAAACAGAGTTCTGTCAATGTGTATGAATGTGTTTAGTGCATTGGCACTTGGAAGTATGACCAAATCGTGACGGAACAGCTAAGAAAAGGCAGGTAAAAATCATTAATGTATTATTAAAAAGTTCAAATTGACTAGAGATTAAAAAAGCCACTTTTCAACCTGAACCTAAAATTCAGTGTTGCTTCTTTTACTAATGATGCATCATTATACCTTCCCCTCCCCTTTTGCATATACATTGGATTAACTTCTCTTAAAAGCAATTCTGTAATAATATATCATTTATATGTACACTTATGACCTTACTGTGGTTTTAGTGAAAGAATGCTCATTTATATGTATCAGTTGAAATATGCATTTTGTCCCATGACTAAAAAAGGTAAAGAGTCACTAATATGGTCTTTTAGCTCTAAAAGACTTTAATACCCCTTTTCCTTATCTTAGATCAACTTTATTATAATACAGTAATTACACAGAAAAAAAGTAATGATCATAATGTCAGCCACATTTAACCTCCTTTGATCTCCCATGATTCTTTGCACTAAGGGCTCAAGGAAAGGCCTTCACTGACTTCTTGATAACTGAATGAGTGATTATCCTCCTTGTTAATGGGCAATGATATAGAAAACTCTTCCATATGTACAGAATATTCATGAGGGGGCTGCACAAGCTGAGATAAGACTATAAGATGCCACAAGCAATCACTTATAAGAACACTACAAAAAATATTCATACTCAGGGACATCACTAGACTTGAGGTTTCTGGGTGATGGAGGGAGGAGGGCAGATCCACTGCCATCTAACTGCCTTTTGACAGTGCAATTTGGAGAGGGCCTGCGTCCCTTGGGCTTCCCATGGCTGGGTCTTACTAGTTAAGTGCATTTGGAAACATGACTGAACGTCAGAATGATATTTATCTTCACCTGGTATCTCAGCTCCAAATATGTGCAACCAAGATGAAGTGCAGACATGTGTTATCAATGAGCTGTATAGCAGGGGCTGGTGTGGCTTTCTCTGGGAGAAGCTGCCATTGTCTGAACACCCAAAGGGCTGTCCTTTATCTGTAGGGGGTGAAGGTGAGGCAGTTGCTTTTTCCTTTTCTGGCACTTCCTTTTCATTTTGGGACTCAGTTTCAATGTTTGGACTTGAAATGGGATGACAGGAGGTGCATCACACACGTGCACGTCTCTGAACTGGGTGTATTTGTAAGGCATCAGCTGATGGCATGGCAGGATTTTCTCAGCCCATCTACTAACACCTAAACGGTGGTAACAGACACTAAGCATAGGTCAATGGTTTTCAAGAAGGGAATGGGAAAACCCATTATTATGAAATGTTAAGTGGAGTTACCCTGGTTTGTAGACAGCAGGTACTGTAAAGGTGAATCTGAAGAAATCAGCTTTGTGCAGGTTCATTGGTTGTACTGAACTAATGGGCAACACATGGCCCAGCAGTGGCTAAATGATCACTTACCAGCCAGCTGATCAATCTCCAGGGCAAATAGTTTTACTCTCCTATTGCAGTTTGATATTTCAACATTTTCCCTCAAATGAGATGGAAATTTTAACACTTGCAAATCTTTCCACACCAATAATCTGAAAAATATGCAGTTTGGTTCAATCAACTCTTTAGGTGACTTTGAGGTGTGTTATTTCATTTTTATGTTAACATTTCTCAATCTCTTTAAAAATTGTATTTCTCAAGAAGGAAAAGGAAGTTATTTATGAAAAGTAATGGCAGGTTGATAACTGTGAAGTTCCTTACCTAAGTATGTTGAAACAGAAAATTCATGCATGTAAGACTCTCCGTTTCTGTTTTAACAAATTCATGTCTTTCTAGACAAGTCACATTTCGGAAAATAAATTGGTAATGATTCTTAGTTAAATGGCTCTTGTAACCACACAGAGCAAGATTCCAGCCCAGTAAACCTTTGAAAAGTAATGAATTATAGTGATTTGAGATCTAGTATTCTGTGCTGTAGGGTGCTCCATTCTCTGCTGTAGTTCTTTCCATTCAAGGTCTTTTGGAATAGCAATACTGTATGTAATGAAGTAACTGAAATACCATGTCTAGTGTGATCAGCTCAGCCAGGACAAGTCATGATCCATGGTTTGACAATAAGCTCATTTCCTTGAAACTGGTTTTCAGTGGAAAATACGTTTCTTATTACATAGAATTCTGATGGTAAAAATTATCTTGTTTCTATGAAAAATTATTGTCTTCCATTAAAAAACTGATTTCCATAAACTCCTTTCATCAAACTCATATATTTTGGGGAAAAGCAAACAAACAAACAAACAAACAACTTCCCCTCCCCAAATAGTTTCATTCCTAATAGGCTTCTGTCCACTAAAATACAGCACCAAAGCTGGTGCTTTGGTTGCTTGACAGATTATACTACCATGATGATTCTGTTAGCTTCCTGAAAATCAATGCAAGTGTGAACCAGTGAAACAAAACAAAACTCAGTTTGAACCGCAGAGATTTTTTTTTCTAACCTGAAGATAACTCAGAACTGATGATCTGAAGTTCAGTTGAACTCCATACCAGACCCAAACCAAATCAAATCAACTACAGTCACAGTCAAATCTGAAACAAACTGAAAAAAAGCACTGGTTTGACTTTCCAACAGTTACAGATTGGTGGAAATTCAAGTGGACAGGCAATGCGATCTATTTGCACACTGTAAATATGTAGTCATCAAACTGAAAGGCTTCTGCCTTGCCTCTGAAAGTCACTAGGAGAACATCTGCCTGTTGCGGAGACACTGTGTAGTGGTAGCTCCATCTGAACGTTTCGTATTTCGTACACATCTTTCTTCTAGCACTCTCATCAGAAGCAATCTACAAATTAGTACAGAAATCTTACATTCATTTTTGTGCATCATATAGATGTCCTGATGAGTAGTTCAGAGATAGATATACAGGTTGGGTCAGGGAAGAGGCTATGGATTTCTTGGTATACCAACTACTGAACGCTGCACAACCTGTGCTGAGTGTAGGTGTTCTGTTAAAGCATTTTTGCAGAGGTTTCAAACTACACAGTTCAAGAGGAGCTGCATCCAGCATCTGTACGTGCCTGGCTGAGTGAAGGGGAAGCAGGACCTCGCAGCTTTCTGTGCAGCACCAAACAATATTTAGCTTTCTTTACACATGAGAAATATGTTTTATTATTTTTTTTCCCCTGTATCAGTAGAAACATAAGTTTTGTAATTTCTAAAAAATTTACTAGATTTGAAAACTATTTCTGCAAAAATCCTTTATCTGCCTCTCTTCAGAACTGCAGCAAATCCTAATATGATTTATCGAATGTCCTTGCTTCCGAAAGGCATTGTGGCTACTGAAATAATGAACTACTTGAAAGTCACATTTAATTTACTTCCAAAGAAACAAGCTAGCATTGCTCAAGGTTGCTGGGGAAACAGGAAAGCTGCTTTAGATCAGTTTGCAGCAGAGACGACTTGCTGATATTTTGCAATTTGCACATGTTCCCCATAACTTTAACAATCTCTTATTTTCAGAAACCTATTTCTGACTTTATGTTAAATATTTGTCTTCATTCCCACAGCATGGCCTTGTTTTCAGTGGTGGACTCAGATTCATAAATCTGACTTAAAAATAAGCTGTTTTATCAGAACCATGTACATATTTCTTCTTTTGGGACCCATTCGATCAGAGAATGCATCCAATTTTAGCCCAAGAGAAGCCCACAGCAGGCATAAAAATCTAATTTCTTGGGTTTCTCCAGTACCAAAGTTGTATGCAATTTCAGCTGATCAGACCCTTTCCAAAATCTTTTATTGGTCACTCTTAGACTTTCCTGCTTTAAAGAAAAGTTCTAATAATTTTCAGAGTTGTAAAATTCAGTTACTGTGTTCATTTACTGCTCTGCTATAAAGAAAAAGAAAATCGCATTTGAAAGCAACATGCGCAAGTCTTGAATTCTGCTAATCCTTCTACTGGAGATAAATCAGAATGCCCTTTTTCCCTAAATTGCAGCATACAGATGTGATTTAACATGCACATATCCTGTGCCATCAAATTCATTCCCAATTTACTGAAAGTTGCAGTGGTGAAATGAATGGACCAACAGAGACTCATAAGGAAGCCTGTCTTTGATGGTAAGGAAAGCTAATACACAGTGAAATCAGTTAACTTTTGGTATTGATAACTTGGTAGAGTTCGTTTAGGTATAAAATTATATGGGTTAAGTATTTATAATGAGTTGAGACTTTACCAAGTACATGGTGCAGCTGGAATTAACTCTCAAGGTCTGCAATGGTCAGACCTGTGCTTATTGCTAGAAGAGTGTTTTCTCACAACACCCAGTTTTTTACAAGAGATCAATTTGCTAAAATCATGTCAGTCATATGAATTTCATGTGTCGGAATAAAAGTTATCTGTGCATTATTATTTAATTATTACATTCTTTACCTTTTAGAATCACAGAATTATATCAAGCACAAAATTGAGTTAAAATTGAACAAAGAAAAATATTAACCACAATTAAAGTGCTTAAAATGATTGATGGTATTGAGTCTAGATTGCTCTCAATTAGTCTCACAGAAACACAATTTAGAAAATAGCCTAAAACAAAAGATTCATAATATCTCTAATGTCATTGCAGTACACTTATGACTTGTTTTTTCACTGATACTTACATAACAGGTGATGTGTTTTGAAATATCTATGAGATAATTCCCCAGTTCTCCTATCAACATATTTTTGGTTCAGATATTGCACGTAAAATTTAATCACTACTGTGTTTGCTTTGTTTTGTTAATTAACTTTTCTTCATACATCTCACTGAAGTGCTTTTTGCATTCTTTGCCTAACTACATACATATTTTGAGACTTTTGGTGATATTCCACCAAGTCTTCAGCAAATTTTATTCTATTTTAGACTCATTGTTTTAAAGTGATTTTTTCAATTGAGTGCTATGTTTTATTTCCTTCACTGGTAATGCTGTCACCCACTGGAATGAACAGAAGAGAGATGAAAGCAGAGAACTGGGAAAGGTAAGTACCCAAAAAGACTACTGGGGGCAAAGGGAATAGCACAGTGGAGATTTGGACCATGACACCTTTGAATACAACATAGACAATAAATGATAGAAACAATGAGGGATGACAGGAAAAGTCTCTGAGCAACAGAAGATGAGTTTAAGAGCTTGTTGCAAAAAGACCAATCTTAGAAGAGAGAGCTTTACTTTCCACTGAAGTCCTGCCTATAACCTTAACGCAGGAATCCTGCTGTGCCTGGAAGGAAAAATGCCTGGGAGTCAGCAGGAAATCTCTTCTTGCTGTAGGGCATGCATACTTCCTCCTGCTGCTGGGAAGCACAGGTAGACTGGCTGCCTCCCCTGAAAATGTCCCAGTGATGGGGAGTTCTGGAAACCTGTTGCCTGCTACTCACAGCTCATTGATCATCCTCTTGCAAATGTAAATGTTGCTGTCGCCCAGCCCTGGGACAAAAGACATATTACTGACATAATCGGCTACAAAACTGGAACGTCAGTGGGTAGCCAAGCCAAATTTCAGAATGAACTCTTAATGGCCGTTTACTGGACAATACTGACAAAATACCAACTAAAACTGGGAGGCCTTGGAATCAACTCAGGAATTATTTACTAATTAAAATTCACTAACTGGTATTTTACAACATAATTCAAAGAATTTTGTTCTTAGTATGGTAGCCGCTCTGGTGTTAAAATCCCAGAGAAGGAAGTGGGTTGTATAGAGGCAATATATTCCTACAGTTTGATGCCATTCTTCATTGGTTAAAAATAAATTGAACTTTTATACCAGATTAATTAATGTAAACCAGATTTTCCGAGGGAAAGAGGAAAAAAAAAAAGGAAAAAAAAAGAAGATAGGTCATTAAAGAGAACAAGATCAGGAGCTAATTTGGTCCAGTCAGTCCCAGAGTTGACTCACCGAGAGTCAGTGCTGGCATACATGGGTTTATTCCTCAGTAAAATCAAGGTACCTTATATTGGTTGTGGTTTTACCTCAAAATACCTGATGTGTGTTAGGTACTGCAGGTAGAAACAATAAGTGTTGGGAAATGACCCTGGGGAGCACCAACATCCAACCTCCAGCACAGCTGCTTTTCAGTCATTTCTCACCAGGCAAAGGGAGCTGATCCTGAGCCAGAACAGTTTGGTCAGAAACACATGTTGGAGACTACTGGCTGCAATGCAGGCACAAAAATGAGCATGGAGGACAACTGTCACCTGACATGTCCACCCTGAACTACAGTTATAGCCTTAGTAATAAAGGTAATGAGCACATTTGTTTGCAGACATGAAAAATTGTGTACTGATGCATCAGATAGGTGTAGGTTAGCAGCATTAAACCATTGATTTTAGCCAGGTACCAGTTGCTTTACTTGTGATGAGTTAAAACATGATACATGACACCAGAAACACAAAGTACAGGAAATATTAGCTGAAACCCAATCTTAAGAGCAGAAAGTTTTCACTCAGCTCTGTTAGCCATCTTACTTGTTTCATCTTCTCCCTGCTATTTGCATTCCTCTTCCTTATTTCTCTATTGTTTCTGAATGAAGACAATGCTCTAATTTGAACGAGCAGTTCAAACCTGGCTTGTGTTTTAAATAAGGTGGCCATATGTCCCAAATAACTACATGTAATTTTTGAAAAAACATTTGAAGGGAGTAGTGCAAAAAACAGATTGATTTTTGGCCACGACAGCAAGCAGTTTCACTGATAAAAGTATTACCTTGTCATCTTTAAGATAATATATCACAAATATCTGGAAGATAACCTTGTTTTCTGGAAGGAAAACCTCCTACAGCTGTCATATTTCAGAAAAGAATGTCTGAAGTTTTGGTACAATACATCTGTGAGCAGCCAGATTGGATTCCTTACACAAGCAAAGGTGGGGAACTAATATTTTGCAACTCATCTGGAATACTGGGGTGTTCTACTTGACAAATTTGGACTGTATAGTACTGTGGTCTGGCTGACCCTGGAGGCTTTTATGGCAAACTCTACAAAAAGATAGCAAAAGATTTCCTGGTCCACAGAACCTCCAATAGAAAATAACTCAGAGAAAGAGATGCGGGTTAAGGAAAAAACCCAGATACATACATGCACAGTAAATCTTAACTCATAGAACGCCTACTGCCTAGAATACACAGCCTCACAAAATTACTTTGTATATTAGGAATGGCTTTCACCTAAAACTTTCAGAGCTGAGAATGTCTTTTTCAGATTTCCATCTAAGAGAAAGAGACACGGAATAAAAAAAAGTGACTACACAGAGGTCACAGACAGCTGAGAAAGACCTCACTAGATGTTTTCTGGGTGCTTGTTTACCAGCATGGTCTTGATCATACAGAGAGAACTACAAGAACTGAAACAAAAATGGTGATGTGAAAGGATGTTCTAAGAATTAAAAAAAAAAAAAAAAAGGTTGCTTTGTATAGCTTGGTTATTAACTGATAGCTAATTTAGAGCATAATTATCTAATCCTACCTGAAGAGTAAGCACACTATCATTGGGAAACATTATCTACTGGAATAAATACAGGAACTTAGAACAGTGTTAAGAGACTATATTAAAAGATTTCTGAGAAAGCAGAGTTTTGTACCAGGAAAACTCCACTTACCTACAGAATACTGTTAAAACATTAAAACACATTTATGAAGTGCAGACTCATTCATGCTGTAAACCTAAGCCTGTCGCCCTAAGAGTTACACAACTCTCAACAACCACACTCAGGATAGGGCAAAATTAGGTAATTTCTATCTCTATATTATGTTATTGTACAAAGTAGCATATCCTGAATCTCTCTGGAAAGAAAACTAGGCGTATGGGGTTTTTGCTATGTTGTAGAGTTAACAGACAACAGACTGAGCTATCATGAGAACACAGCAATGCAAAATGTTGCCTTGTGCCAAGAAAAAAAAAAAGAAAAAGGACAAAATTATCAGGGAAAGCACGAAATTCAAAGGAGAAAGTGATTTAACTGCATGGAAAAAAGGAATATTAATATGGGAAAAAAAGCTCTTCCGTGAAATTAAGAGGGTATAACAGATAATGGAAAATAAAATTTTAAAAAGCCATAAATTCTACTTGATAATGTCAGTTTAATTTAAAATGCTGCTAAATCTCCCAGTATACATTAGTGTGTATGTTAAGATTGGTGTGTACATAAAGGCACTCCAACAGAAACACACAATGCAATGCTAATAGGGTTAGGTGCTCAGAATATAAGGTAACATAAGTGCCATTTGATGCAAGAGTTGCTAGGGAAGGCTATTTTTTCCTGTCTGTTAATTAAGTGAATTTAGCGCTTTTGAAAGGTGCCAGATTGACAGTCCTGAGACTGAAGTCTTCTATTCATGGAGCAGCTAGAGCCCAGGCAGCAGCAGCAAAGCTTCCTCATGCTGCCCCTCAACCTTGACCTGGAGGGCTCACCTCTAGCGATGAGCCGGGCTGGCGGCTCAGTTTCCAAGCCTCTTCATTCTCTGGCCTCTCTGGGGAGGCTGCTGATAAAGGTGCTAATTAGGGCCAATTGTAATGGAGGGTTTTGTGCTGTGAACACCTGTCCATTAAGGCCTGAACTGGGAACACCAGTTTTTTTTTTGATACAGGGCACTGCACAGCCTCTAACAAGTGAGGATTTTTCAAACGGTGCTGACCTTGGGCCAGAGCTGAGGTAATATCTACAGGAAAGGCGGCTTAAAGATTGCACTGAATTTCACCCAACTCTTTTTTGAAGAGAGTAATGGGAAAAACAGTTTCTTAAAGATGATGTCCATCCAACTGCTCTGATGACTTCCTTTCTAGGCAGTTGACTCTTGTTCTTCTTGACTTCTGCCTTTGAGATGGGCCTTCTTTCACGTCTATCAAATTATTTTAAAAAAACATGAATGATTCAGGGGAAAAACAAAGAAAGGTGATAAGTAATTCAGCAAAGCAATTTACGCTAAGTCTGCTGTAAATCTGGAGTATGAGGGGGCTTACACAACCTCCATTTCTCCCTGTCATGACACTATAGGGAAAGGGTATCAGTCTCCATTTGAAAAATGGAACAACAGGAAGGGACTGTTGATGAATAAAACACTTCAAAAGACCAAGCTGACTTCTGCCTATTTTATGAGTTGTTTGGGGGCAGAGGGTGGGATACAGCTTAGTTTCTGTGTAGGAATACTGGCTTTCCCAGAAGCAAATGCGGTATCTAAGTTACTGGATAATCGGATGCACATAACGGCGTTTCAGATAATTTCTTGTCATTCGACTTTGGTGCAGTTTTTATTCCCTACTGATGACAACCACTACCAATCTAGAAAGAAGACCTCCCTGAAACCCTGAGCCAAAAAGCCTTTTGTAAGTTCTTCCCTTTACTTGATTAAGCACAGGAAAGTAAAATCAAAATCCTGCTGCAAATAAATGGAGAGCAAAGTTGAGGCATCTACAGTGACTAATATAGCACAGTCCATTTTAAAATAAAAGATTCTTTAAATGTGCGTGTTTTGTTTTTCTCAGAAGAGGCTGACTTCAAGCCTTTATTGTCTTTCACCTCCTTCAAGGTGCAATGGAGAGATACAGCAGCTTAGTGTTCTTGACATCAGCAAAGAGGCTGAAAAAACATTATCAGGAAAGAGGCGATCTCCTGGAAGAGTTGAATAGTGCTCGCACTGATGAGAAAGGTTTGGGTGAAAGATGAAATGAAAAATGTGGCTATAGCTGCTTGTAGCAAAACATGCTTTTCTGTAGCACTTTTGCCCCCTGCCTTAAGTGTTTATACTGAATGAATAGTTGCTGCTTTATGTGACTTTGCTGTTGAATGGAGCAGTCTACTTAGCATGAACTTTTTGATGGCCTTACTTTCTGAACTGATGTGCAAAGGTTTCATGGATTATGCATTAGTCCCATTAACTTTCCACTTGAAGATAACATGGGCAGTGGGAAGGCTGATAAAGACTGAGCAGAGTGAGGCAGGCCAGCACCAAACCCCCTAAATTTTTACTCACAGAAATAATTTCAAGTGTCACCTACAGTAGTGTGCCTCACCTAAGTGTAATATATGGCATCACATCTTCTGAGGCAGCTATTAGGACACTTTGGTGAAATTTCTTTAATTTTTCTTAACTCTCCTGTGAAAACTGCGGAATCTTCTCTTGATTGCTCTCCAGTATATTTAATCTGCAACAAGTAACACCTGTACTTACACATTTAAATAGTGACAATCATGCACCACGTCCAACTGTTTTTTCAGCTGGTATGGTTTAAATCAGGCAGCCACACATAGGACTTTGGACAGGATTATGGGCTGACATATAAACTTGCAGTTTGAAATAGGTTTGTGGTCCACCAGTTTGGAGGTCACATACAAATGCTTACACCCAGGGACAAACCCATACGTGCTTTTTAGAGGATTAAGGATTTCAAAAGATGAGTGGTAGTTAGAAATTTCTTAAAAATTGTGACACCCACATTAAAATTACTTTAAAATATGTCCCCTCCCTTAGCTCTGATCACTACAAGAATAAGTGTTAACACCAGTTCTCTTTCATCTTTTGCATTGAGGTCACAGTGGGGCATCATTCCAGGTTTTTGCTTATTTTCACTAAACCAACAGCCGCATGGGAAGTTATCTGCAGCTGGCATGTTTGGAGTACTTCAAGATTCTTTCATATGAAAATTCATCTAGAATCTTTTCTGGCCTGCTCACATCCTTCTGTTCCGGCACCCAAACAAGGAGCCAATTAGTAGCATTCTGGAATTAAAAAAAACCCCAACTTTAAAATATTTAAATTAAACTAAAAGTGAGAAAAGCTGTGGGACAGAAAGCCAGGGAAACATCAGTGTTTCTCCAGAAGTTAAAAATCAAAACAGGAATACTGAATCAAAAAGGTGCATCCTCCTATTGCGCGAAGGCAGTCCAATTCTTACCACTGAGGGTCATCTTAGGAATCATCTCAGGGTATTTCATCCTCTAATGTCCTAGGTATTTGATGGGCATTCCTGGATCACGGGTTAAATTTTAGAGGAAGCTGGCACACCGTGTTTAGGACAGTGCCAGGAGATAATGAGGTGTTCATCACAGTAAATGGTCTTCCTACAAAAAGCTGAATAGTCTGGTGACAATTAACAGCTATAGTGAAAATTAAGAGAGGCATTAAAGGATATCAATCCTATGAATACTGACATTGACATTTCTGCTGTCAGATGACAAAAAATGTAATTAATTGTTATAGTAGACAAGGTGATGAAGACACACACACCCACAGACAGCCTGGAATGAAAAAGCAACACATGCAGGACATGTCCCCTCTTTAAGGAGTCATTCTCAATACCAAAGCTGATTTGTTGAGGACAAAAGGAATAGCACAGATGAAGCAAGGTCAGAAAGGTGAGTAAAAATAAGACAGTTATTATGTCTTTTCTCAGAGCAGAAGCAGATTAGAAAATAGGTCAGGGAGTGCAGGAAAAACGTTATTTGTATTCTGTCAATTTGCAAAGGACATGCATATCTGAATGCAGCGAATGTGTAGTAACCTCTTATTCTAGTCCTAGGGTACGATGTATTCCACATTATTTCTTATCATTACCAGTATTACAATAGATATTTTAAAAGATTTTCCTACCAAAATCAAAATCCTATTGTGATGGATGCTGCACAATCAAACAGTAGGAGAAAGATTCTCTTGTGAAGAGCCTATGGGCTATGAAGACAGGCAAAGTAGGGGCACTGGCACAAGGAGGTGATGTGCTTTGCCAGGAGACACATAGCAAAGCAGGAAATAAAGTTTATCCAAATAAACTTTGGATAAAGTGTCCCAATTCAGTGGCATACCCATTGAAAGATATACACACCTAACAGAGCCACTAAATATTGCATTTTTCTTTGATGTCTCAAAATGGTCGCCTAATAACAGCAACTTCTTTAGTTTTTCAGAAAATGGAAATTCTTGATTTTATCCACTTCCTGCTGTCTTGGTTTTAGCCTGCTTTCCTCAACCAATGAATCTTATGGTCAAGTGTGCTATCTGTGAAGGACTGCATGAGAAGGAAAGGCTACAGAAAAGCAATCAGTCAGTTCACTTTTTACTCTCGAAGTTCAGACAAATCTGACACAGCTGCAGAATTCTCAGATGGTCTACATTTCTAAACTTTCATTGATGGAAACAATCAGTGAAAAGAGACCACACCCTCTATCCCACTGAGAGACCAGGCATCATTTCCCATCACCACTTTCATCTTTTACAGACATCAAAGATTTCCCACAGCATTTCACGCTGGAAAGGTAAGTAGACATTCTACTGCTACTGGAACTACTTGTTCTTGTTCAGAATAATTATTGCAACACGTGGACAGATATAGTTGATTTACAGCAGCTGGTAAGGAACAACTACTTACAGATAAGCCTTAAACTGAAGTCTCCATTTAACATCGGAGGACAGCATGCTGTGGAGAAATAGCTGCAGTAACTAATATTATTTCTTTCTAACAGATGCAGAGGGCTGAAACAATCCTAAAATCATGGAAATAGCCATATGGTATGTTCAAGCAGAGCACTGCTGATTCTACTCTGCTTCTGAATACCTTTATGCAAACCGATGCGACCCTGCAGCCCACTGAGGATCCCAGGAGCACCCTACCAGGTGAGCAGCTGGGATGAGTAATGTCATCAGGCTTCCCAAACAACTCCAGAACCCTCAGAAGAGCCTCCAACACTTAGATCCACACCGTTCCCTTTCTACCAGTTTAAATGTGTCTTTATTTACTTCTATTTTCTACTCTAGTGTTAATGCAGAACTGGATGGACAGACAAAACCAACAACTGCTTTTAACAAGGAGAAAAAAAACTGGGTAGTGAAACAAAGCTCTCAAAACCATGCCCATAAATGTAATTTTAGTGCAAGATGACATTTTAGAAAGCAAAGCATTTCTGTAGCATAAGACATGACCATGATCTGATTTTGAAAGCAATGTAAGGTTTCCTTAAGATTGCATTTTTCTCTAATTACATAAGGGAAAGATGTATACCACTAATTGTTTACATGCATGCAACAATGCATTAAAAGTCTTAAGAATTTTATTGTTTAGCTTTGAAGGACATATAAAGTAAGTTTTGCTTTGAAGGACATATAAAGTATGTTTTGCTTTTAAGAGCTTATTGCCTTTCCCATATACTTCCTCTAGATTCCTGCAACATGTAGGGGAAATGTCTCTAGAATGCAGATTTCCTTGTGGATGCGTGGATTATTCTTCCTTAGTCTCAAGAATCAATGACTGAAATCTTATCCTAAATAAGTAGCTGACACGTGTAACTAATTTTCAAAAGAACTTTCTTTAAGCTTATTACCAAAGCAACTGGTTCCATTCTAAAGATTTGAGCAATATAAGTAAAGGTAATTCCTTTATCACCCAGCATAGAATCCTTTATTACTCCGTATACAAGCCACAAGTATAAGTAACTTCTAATACATTCACAAAAATCATGTCAGTGTTTTAGAACTGTATTTCTAATGAGTATTTGTTGTGGAATAACATAAGAAAGAGTTTCCAATGTGTTGTATTAGACACATTCAAATTAATAATTTCTATTTTCAGCAAAATAATTCACCCACTGTCTAATCTGTAATAAAATATTTATTGTAGTTACAAACCCAAATACTTGAGCTTCGGCTGTGTAGATTTTGTTTTTCATTTTTATTGCTATTCTTGGCTTCTAACCTCTTGATGCGAGCTTTCAAAGGAGATAATCAAAGCAGCAGAAAACTAATCAAGATTGCAGCAGAACAAGTGCGTAGGCACAGTGTTTAGAATTTAACAAGCTTAATGATTAAAAAGTTCTGATCGTACAATGATTTGTTTCCATTGGAGATGCAGCCCTCAGGATCATTTCTGAACACAATAATTTATAAGCTCAATATTTAACATAGTCTTGAAATTAATTTTGCTCCCCTCAATACTTGTTGGTGTTTAATTTTCATATGACTGTTTTATTGAACTGAGATATAACAATGACACTTTAGAAACTTTAAGGTGCCTGTCTTTCTTTGCACTGGTTTACCCATAAATACTGCAGAGAGATAGAAATAGAAAGTCCTCTAAAATATAAACTGCTCCTGTACAATGAAGTTATTAAAATTGTAGATACACAGCCCTCAGGTTAAGCTGCTCTATAATAACTGTAGCTGTATTCAGCAACTACAAAGGGACGGTATAATTTCTTTTGGAGGCAAAGACATTCCTGGGTGGAAATGAACGCAGAAAAATTCTCTGACATAACGCAGGGCAGCATATGAAGAGAATCCTAGCACAACATTAATCTGAATAGGAAAATTAGTTTCAATACTTGAGGATATTTATTATTATTCTCTGCTCCCACATTTTGGTTGGGAATAACATTTTGTGAAGGACAATGCAGACAGAGTTGTTTTCATAGAATGGTTTGGGTCGGAAGGGATCTTTAAAGGTCATCTAATCCACCTCCTCTGCAATGAGCAGGCACATCTTAAACTACATCAGGTTGCTCAGAGCCCTGTCCAACTTGACCTTGAATGTTGCCCCTTCTGGGAAACCTGTGCCAGTGTTTCACCACACTCAGCATAAAAATTTTATTCCTTAAATCTTGTTTAAAACTATCCTCTTTTAGTTTAAAACCATTACCCCTTCTGTTCTCCACGCTGAACAACCCCAATTCTCAGCCTGTCCTCATAGCAGAGGTGTTCCCCTCTGTTCCCCTTGAACCCGTTACACCTTGCAGTACACTTTAATATAATGATTTTATTTCTTTATGTGGGAAAAGGTTTCCTATGAAAAGTAACAAAAGAAAGTAACTAGAAAACAATAAGTAACTAGAACAAGATTTGGACAGAAGATGTAAATTAGAATAAACTTGTTTAGGACAAAATGGCAGGGGAGTTAAATATGGCTGTTAACTATTTTGCTCTTCATGCCTTGAGCCAAAATGGGTGGAATTATGTTCAACCATTCTTAATTTGACTTATCTGCTCAGCCATGGACAGTAGTTCTGTCTGCTTTTGGAAGGAGTCGAGGTAAAAGTTGACGATTACATAGCACTTTGTAAAAAGAAGAAGATAACCTACCTTCTGCCCTTGCTTCCCTCCTTCCCTGTCTCTCTCTGCAACAATCAAATTAGAGTTGTTTTCAATTTCAGGCCAGAATATGAGAAGACACTTAGTGAATGCAGCTTCTGGAATCTCAATTAATCAGTATGTATAAAGCCCACTGCTTGGGGAAGTCCTGTAAATGTTTCTTGCTGCCATCATCCAGGCAGAGCCAGTCAGTGAAGTTAGCACTGCGATTTAGGTGGTTTGGGAGATCTTTTCTTTTATTCTGTGGTTTACTGAAACCAGCAACTGAAACACCTGGATTGTAGGAATCCACATGACCAAAAAAACCCAAGGACTTTACCTACTTCTCATATTCAAGATTGCAGGATGGTAGAAAGGAATTTGCCTGAAAACTCATACCACTGACCTTGGCAGCCAGGCAGCTTCCCTTTCTGTTTGCTTATTTGAGGCTTTTCTATGGCAATTAGACACTGAATTATGGAAAAGTCATAAAACGCTGAGATTCACTGGGCAAACAGTTTACCAGTAACAAACAGAACACGCATCAGTAGTTGTCTGAGGTAGACTATTTTCTCAACCTAAACATATTTATGCAAACAATACTCAAACCTGAACCCTTCTCTTTTGTTGCTGGACCAGAGATCACTCTGCTCCTGATTTAAAATGCATGGCTAAATTTAAAACTTTAGTAAGGGCCAATCTCTGAATAATCCTTTAAGGATTATTGTAATTAAGGGACTAATCCTTAGATGCTTCTTCATTTGTGCCCGTTTTAAAATAGAGTGCCACTTCTTGCATCACAAAAGAGAGAAGAAGAGGTGAAAATGACAAAGGTTTAAACATTAACAGCCCTTCCTGTCACCTCATGCATCTGAGCAATACAAACAGGTGGAATATTTAAAACCAGGAGGCCATTAAAACAAAACCAAATCACAGAAACCTTACTCCCACAGAAAAAAAACCCAAAAACCGCACCCATGAAAACCAAGCAATATTTTAAACATGGAGGAAATGGTTGATGGCAAGAAACGTTCTGTGTGCAGATAAGGCAAATACAATTTAAGGACATGTATTTTGAGCTGCCAACTTGTGAACACTCTTTGTGTGAACCCTCAAACGCCTGTCTGCGTAAACCCTCCCAGACAAGAAATTGTCCTTCACCCTTTTAGAAGCCTGTCTTAAGAAAACATCAACGACGGCAGTTTTTCTAATCACTCTAGCGTTTATAAAACTTTGTCAGTTAACATGGAAAGAATGAATTGGAAAAACAGGCCAATTTAAGTTTTAAAATTTACAATAGAGAGGGAGTAACTGACCGAGTGATGTACGTGAGTGAAGCTTAATGATCTAATTTTTAAAATTTTGAGATTCAAGACAGGTGCCATACCTATGGTGCACCATCAGTGAAGCAACAAGGCAGCATTGCTGGGCTAAAACACCTGTCAGCAGTATCCTGCCTACCCTCCAAATCAGCTGTCAGTGTTTAAAAAGAGTGGTCATTCTCTCTGCTTGCAGCACTCCTGCTCTACGCAGTGTGAAGGAGGCAGGAAAACCAAGACAATGTCATTAGGCCTAGAAACTCAGTCTTTCTTCCCAATATTGCTACTACCCAACTAGACCTTTGGCAAGACACAGACCTGTATGTCTGTTTCTGCATCTGTAAAATAAGAATATTTACAAATGTTTACAAAGGAGTTATGGGGAAAATAAAACACTTTAGGGTTTGTTATTATGAGTAGAAAAAGAGTGAGAAACAAACAGGGCATGCAGCTGGTGCTGCGTTACAACTGTGTGAATGCACAGTACTGGGAGCCGTATGCGTTGGGACAGGGGCATAGCAAGGCTGCAAAATAGGGTGAGAAATCATTAGGAGATGTGAAAAAAAGGCTCACTCTTGTTTATACCCTTTGGAAATAACGTATACTTTTTTTTTTTTTCCTCACACCAAAACATAAGTATTACAAAGATACCACGCTGGATTATTTGGCAAGCCTTCAGAGGCAGGTGTTCAACACGTAATTATCCTACAGACTCCATAAGAATGATTGCTCCATGATACACATTTATCTTTAATCTAATATAGTTTACAGAGTTGTGTTGGGTTTTGGTTGGGTTTTTTTTGTTTTGTTTGGGTTTTTTTTTTTTCTCCCTGTGACAAATTACACCCTGCTTTATGGAAATGTAACATTTTGTATGAATGGCTGGGAGCAGCCATGTTGCATAGTAATGAGCAAGACAAAGTAGCTCCACTCTTATTTGCAACTGGCTCAGACCTTTCCATTAGCAAATTAAAATCTGTTCAAATTTATTTACTAATATATTAGGAGAAGCTTCAGGCTAACCCCCGTTGACCTGTATTATATAGTGAACAACTGTAGCAGTGAAAATAATTAATAGAATGTATTGCACCTCCTGCTTGTTTCTCGATCACACCCTGGGGTCGGCTGGATAGTGGGTTTGCCATCTGCATTCTGTTACAAGGCCACATTTACTTAAAAATTATCAATTATATTTTGAAATGACTTCCTTTAATTGAACTCTCTTTATTCAAGGCATCCTCTGTTTTATAGCTTCTGAAAGCACATACACGAGAACCTTTTCCTTTTCAAAACCTGAAAGTAACTTTCTGTGATACCTGCGCATGTAGAATGAATAAATATGCAACAGCAACTACTAATTCCATTAGTTAATATCATACTAGTGCCATTCAGGTGGAAAGTATTGCAATAAACTTTCCATTGTCTACTAGGCTACTATAATGAGCACGAAACACAAGTGGTGCCCATTAGAAGTTTGGTATGTTACCGTCATTCAGGGAAATGTGGGCTGCTAATGAGAATGCAATCTCCAATTTGTGTGAGCCCATTTTGGATGGACAGACAAGAACGCCGTACATTGCTGACCTCTGCTTCCCTTCAGCACAAACGACCCCGGTGAGCCTTTTCTCCTTTGAAAACTGTTACTTCTGAGGTGTTAATCTAATTTTTAAAGGAGATGCTGACAATGAGACATAGAACGATTAAAAAAAAAAAAGGTTGTGAGGAAAAAAATACAGTTTCCCATTGCACAGACAGTGAATGACTGAAGTTTAGGTGCCAATAAAGTAAGTGGTGGACACAGGTATGTGTTTCCTTTATATCAACAGAAATAGCTGCAGTAAAAGCAGTCATATGGTGATCAGCTGGGAAATCTTAGCCCTACACAGGGGATACAATTTTTAAGAAGGAAGTCAACACACCACCTTTAACATGTCAGTGAAATATATTGACATATATCTGTGAGGAGTCCCGGGGCTAAGCAGTACTGAAGGTGCCACGTAGAGGTGGCACAAAATACACGCTCCGCACACACAGTTTGTGCAGGCTGAAGCCACGACCAGGGATGTAGACAGCTGCAGCCTGAACCAAGAGATAACACATCTAGGGATGTGCAGAGCTGCACCGAGGGAAAATACAAGGTCAGTGCGGAGCCTGGATACATGAATAAATTTGCATGTTCCTGGATACCCTAACAAATTTCACACAACGAGTGCAGATCTATTTTATTGTTATATGAATAAAGACAACTGCGTCATTTGGGAAAACATGCATTTCTAGACATTTTACTTAGTTTTTGATAACTTGTTTTTTTTTTTGCTTAAAAGCAAATAGCAAATAGAAGTTCTAGGAATAATACTAGAAAATCATCATGCAAATATGTTTAGAAAAAGAGAATGTTAACAAGTTTATTATCATTATTTCTATAAAAATGAGGAAATCTTCTCTAAAATAACCGGAAAATCTCGCCTGACTAGTTATTTCTATTAGAACGTATTTCATGCATACAAATAAGGGGATGTTAGCGATTACGTATCACTGTTGACCTCTTGTGGTCACGTTGCATGATAGCATGCCAAAGTGTAAGAGGAGCAAGAAAACCGCTGAAACGCTCCCCTTAACTTTAAAAGGAACAAATCCATTTCTGCAGCATAACACTGGAATGTAAATTATAAATTCCTAACAAGTGTGTTTAAATTATCTTAAATATTTCAGTATTAAAGACGAATCAACCAGAGTAAAACCAGGAGGAATTTTGAATGGAATATCTAGTGCAGTGGTTCCCAACCTTTTTGGACCGTGAGCATTAATCAAACTTTAACATTTATTGCAGAAAATGGACAGAATATAATGAGCTTAATTTATTTGCAAATAAGGAAGCAAAAAAAAAAGTACAGCCAAGAACATCTTTTCTTAACTGAGAAGCAGCAGAGATGGGAAGGGGGCAGAAAGCAGGTATTAGGGAACAGATGCACAGACAGCTAAGGTGAGACCTGGCTGACACTGCTGATAGTCGATCTCCTACAGTTTGTTAGTAAGACTTCAGGAGACGATTAAACTATACTGATTAAAGTGATTTTCTGCTTCCATATCCATGGAATCTAATCCAGCCCATGGTTTTATACGTGACCCCAGTTCCAAAAGGTGTTCTCCTGCAGTGGAGCACAGCTTTGCTGTCAATACAGCTACACTGACAGCCCTCTTGTGGAAATACAGCACATACCAGGAGAAATTTTTTTTCTGTTGATATATCTACACTCCTTTCCTGAATTATATTCAGAAAGCATTATTTGTCAGCATATATTGATACTATATCAGTTTTTCATGCTTTCTTAGACTTCTACATCAGCTGGAGCACATGATTTCTTACACCATGCAACAGCACAGCTATTCTACCAGAGCTCGTTCATTTAGATGTGACATTACAAATCTCACTGTCAACAGCCAGCTCTTTTTTTCCAAAATGGAAAAGAACAAGGACAAAAAATTTAAAGGGATACAATGCAACATAATGTTCTTCTCTATTATGTATTCAGCTAACCAAGAAGTAACAATTAGCAGTGGGAGAAAAGGCAGTCAGTGATGAGGTATGTAATTACGGTGCCCGAGGTCTCATCTGGAGAGCAGTGAATCCAATAGTGATCCATCCACTGACTTGAGCAGCCTCAGCCGAGTTCTATTGTGTCAACTTATTTACATGGCAGTCTTCACCCTTCCAGAATGGCAAACACTGATAATTATTTACTTATCATTAGTATTATTATTGTGTTTGAACTTGTTAATTAGTTGAAACAAAGCTTGCGAGGTTCAGTGTTTTGTTTTGGAGGGGAAAGGGGAGAGAAGGAAGCTGAGAAATAAAAGAGGGAAGAAACAGATTACTTTCAGCACTGATGAATTCAGCATTTAGGCTCCTCCACGAGAAAGATAACCAGAAGAAGCTATTATTAAGAAATCATTCCCTCTGGAAGCTCTACAAACTTGAACTTCTTGTGCTAATGATCACTCAGAATACTACTACCAAGACCATTTCCCTTCCTGAGGGTTTGATCACAGTGTCCTTGAAGAGGAACACATTTTGGCTGTTTTTCTTTTTTAGCTGATACAACAAACCTCGTTTTTCCATCATTTCAGACCAGGCTGTTTTAAGTCTCTGCTAGAACTGTACCATAAGTAAGAGCATTTAATCATTCCCTTCATAGCCTCAATGACCACACACAGCTAACATTAACCTTTAAGCTAAGGCTACTTACAGGTTTTGGTTTTTCTTTGACCACTTCCTATACAAGTCTGTCCACATTACAATTTTAAGGCTCATCTTTACCTTTGCAACACTGAGGTCTCCAAACATTATGCAGGATACATAGGGATAAAGATATGCCACTTGACCAACTTCATAGAAGACTAAGGCCTCTAATACTTGACATCTGGATGGTCATGTGCTCAGCTCCCCGTTCCTATCTGGTTCAGACAGGTTTCATTTCTTCTCCTGTTCTTTTCCTTTTTGGAAAGTTTCCCTCTCTTCTCTTTTTTTCTTATATCTTTCTTCTTCTTTGGCTTCAAAACTAAAATCTAACATGGTATGATAATAAAGGAAACAGGAAGAACTGGCAGAGTCTAATTGTCCTTACTTTTCAGAAGTAGGAAGCCTTACTGGGTTCTTGGGCTACCTACGGAACCGGTGCTCATTCAATCATTTACTTTGATATGGTTCAGAAAATTATTGTAACTACCTTGCAATACCCAATTTACCTTTTTCAGCATGATACAAATGATATAGAAAGAAAATTGCCCTCCTTGGAATTACAGACTGCTTAGAGGCAGACAGTTGGTACCTGATCTGACAGTGCCAGTTATAATGACAGAAGTCCTCTGGTTCTTATCTGCAATCCAATGAATACTTAAAATGCTACCAATTTTTATACCAACATGCTGGTACACTGATGGAGACAGGTTATAAAGACACAGAGAGGCAAAGATATGACTCTCTGTGATTGCATAAACTATTCCATTTTGAAAAAATACATTGACATGAGCCTGTTCAAGGAAAGTTTGCATGCATTTTTAGCAGTTCACGGATCATCACCTTACAGCAGCTCATCTACAAAGCCCACTCAAGAACTTTGGAGGAAAAAAGTGAACCTACTGATTGATCAGGCAGCAAATCACATGCGAAAGGCTAAATTCTTTGAGCTTTTCAAGGGTCTAACAGTAAGTTTTGTGTTTCTCATTGCTACTCCAGCTTCCAAGTCCCCAGACCCATTTAAAAAATGGAATAATTTTAGATGGGATTTTCAGATGAAATGTCAACATTCTGACTTCATTCATCAGTGTGACAGCAAGAAAAAGAATTGAATTTCATCCTGTGTAAATCAACAGCTAGTACCAACATGAGAGTGGAAGAGAGAACATTTTAGGACTAGAATTCCTAGAAGGCTTTTAGTATTTTTTTTATTTTTTAAGAACTTCTTACATCACTGCAATTTGATATCAAAATTGTAGTGTTATTAAATGAAGCGTTATTCTTTGAGCTGGTTGGAGCAGATCAACACAACAGAACTCTCTGCATTTAGGCATCAAAAGCAGACAGATTTTTCAAAAGAGCTTAAATGGCTACTCTTTGAGGGTGAGTCCTGTTGAAAATATACCTTAAATGTCACAATGGGGCTACTGGATAAAGAGGCTTTTTAAAAGTTAATGGCCATCAAGCATAAGAAAAAAAACGCCTTTGTTACAAAATTCATATATGACTCTGGATTGAACAGAATTTCTACTTAATACCCATGTATTCATACATTCATTTAGGGCAGGGTCCTTACTCAGACATACAGTGTCAAGAGCGTGCCCTGGCTTTACGCTACTGTCACATTGCAAAATACGTATATATATATTTGAAATAAGGTTCTTTGAAAAACATAACCATCTGTTTCTTTAAAAAGGCAGCTGAACTTGCAGCTATCTTTCTCTCTTGCCTCCAAACATTTTTACTCTGGTTTAAAGGTTTCAGAAATCTGGTGGGTTTGATAAGCAGAAGCTATCACTATATGATTTGTATGTTTTTGTTACTCTTCCCCACCCTAACTTTTGTGGAAGAATATCTCCCTAAATTCTTTCAAGAAGCATCATTTTCACTCAAAAAATTTACTGTGAAATTAATTCTGACTGGACAGATGTCATAACACCATCTGAAGATTTAATCACTTCAAGTATCAGGATGTAAGAAAATCCTGGAAACAAGATATATCTCTGCATTCTGTTCCCATATATTTTCATATACATTATACTTATATTCATATACATTCTACTTAGGAGTAAGTAGAACGATACATGTAAAATTGATATAAGCTGACATATCATTAGGCTCAGTAAGTCATTTGAATGCTGTTGAAACAGTTCCAGGGTGTATGTTCACATGAAAGCTATTTGTACCTTCTAAGTACCACTTAAGTAAGAGTCCAGCAGAGCCCAGTGCTGGAACACACATTTAGAAACTCATCTTGGCATATTGTCTGCTTTCTCACTAGGAAGCCAAAACCTGATGTGCTAGTGAATGGATGAAAGAAAGCAGCAATGTTTTTTTTTATTTGTTATTAAAACAAATAAACAAAGCTGAAGCCCCCTCCATCTCAATAACAGCAATTGGAATATCACTGAGAAAGCAAAATTCTATTGAGCTACATTTATTTGCTAAAAAGCTTTACACTTGCACTTCTGCGCTGTGCAAGAGCAAGAACTGTAGGGGATACCTTGGGGTTATTCTCCCCAGCAACTGCATGTTCCTGCTACCTGGAACATTGTAGAGACAAAGCATTTTGCTGGAGCTCTCCTCTCTGGTAGGGAAGTTGCAGTATCAGGTGTGACTGGCCTCTGTAGTTATATAAGAAAGTCAATCCAGCATTTCCCAACATTGCTTGTTAAATAAAGCCCCCCCTACCAGTCACAACTTTCATCCATGCTTTGCCTGTACTAGCTACTCCTCTTTTTCTCTGTCTAGACCCATTTTGCTTGATGCGCATTTACACACTGCTTTCCTCATAAAAATACATAGTTTACTTAGTAATTGCGTTTAGAATAACCTTGAACTTAATGCTGATGCTGAATTTGTTTAACTAGGCTCTTACTCCTATGGAGCGCTTATAAGAAGAGAGCAAAGGTGGCATCTGTGCTTAGGTCCATCTGTTCAGATATGATCGCAAATAGTCCTACTAACACTCTTGACAAGACTGCATGATAGGTACACACTTACTAGAAAAAAAAAAAAATCACCACAAGCCAACTCCCCACAGCAATGAAAAAGTCATGCCCACAAAGCCAGTAAGAAAAAACTTTGCTAAGCCAGGCTGGTTTTGAATCACTGTTCATAAATGATTCTTACTGACCAAGTGAATGGAACAGGAGCTCTTAGGTACATGGAGATACTTCAATAGGTTACTACTGAAAAAAATAAAAATAATCCATATACAATTGCTTTAAAGAATTATTACTCTTGAAAAAGACTCTGTGACTTAGACCACACCTATATGTTATTATTTTAATTTTCTTAGCAGTACTATTAGGCTTGTAAGCTGGGGTTCAGATATCTCTACATATTACATCTCATATCTACATATTACATATATCTATATATGCATATATCAGGCACATGTGAGTATGATTCTTTTCATGTCTTTTGAGTGGGTAGATTCACTTGACACACTTTTAGTTTTTTTTACTGTTGTTTTTTTTTTTCTGAAGTAAGAAGCGTAACCACATACAGATAAATCAAATTAAGAGCCAGAGCACTGAAAAGACTGGAAGATTGGAAGATTCATGGCAGACTAGGGAGAACTGGCAATATTCCCTGTCTTCAGCAGAATTGGGAACATTCCTTAAAAATTGCATAATAGGCATATCTGCAATGGTATACTCAAAGAAAAATGCAGGAAATAAATTTTATCCACTTCAATTCAAGCAGTAAGTCAAGACTACAAAATTTCTGAGTACCATTAGTGAATTCAGAGCAGATAAGTGAAGGCTATAGCAATATAGACAAGACTTATGCCATAGTCTTCACCTAATGGTTAGTGGAACACAGGGACAGGATTCAAATATCTAATACATTCCTTTGAGTTGCTTGAAGGCTCCAAAACTTGACCAGAATTATTCAGCTAAGTTAGAATTCCCTTACATTTCAGGTGTATTCTTGGTTGGAATTAAAGCCTGGCCTCATGGTTTAGTAACCTTACAGCACAGAGGAGGTGGCACAGTAGAGCTATGCAATCCTTAACTAGAGCGACTTTCTTTGGGAGTTGCCAGCAAGTGGCAACTTCCCAGTGGCAGTTCCCAGCAAGTGGCAACTGGATACTTCCCAGACTGCTTTACTCATATTTAAAGCTGAGCTGGCAGAGCCAGTTTAACTCCCAACATAGGAAAGCATAGCATTGTTTGAATCATTCTATGTAAAGCATATGCTAATAAGCATGCTCTATGTTAATAGAGAGCATACCTCAGTGAACCAAAAATTGAACTATGCCTTTTAAAACCCTCACAATTGCTTTTGTCCCTTTTTTTCCTTTGTCCAGTGTTTTATTAAATAAGCTTCTGCATCTACGTGACAAACAGATTTTACCATTACTAGAATTGAACCAGACTATGGTCGGTAACTTTGGATGGAGACCAATATGGATTCATTCCAGGAAGAAACCTAAAATATTGATCACTTGTTAAATGCGTCATGCTTAAAATATTCAAAATAATCTAAACACTCTCCTTCCTACTTTTGTTTCCCACAAAAGAAGCAGCTGCAAAGTTTAACATGATGTGTAATTGTCTTTTACCCCTCTCTGCAAACAGAAGACAGGGGCCTTAACGAAAAATTATCTGGGATTGATCATATACTGCCTTTGCTGAAAGCTTATTTAGAGAACATAACTTCATTTAATAACAGGTAACAAACTGCAAACCTTTGCTGCAGTGGCCTGGTGTCCCAAACAAAAGATGAGGCTCTGAATTCTGAATGAGGCTTCTGTCGACCCGGGAGCTCTCACTGCCTGCAAATTCTATAGTGAGACCCCATTAGGAAGAGACATAATGACATAAATCAGGATTATCCCATGCATGGCCTATGGGATGTCTCTGACTCTTGAAGTTCTAGAAGGATGATAATGTGCCTATGATTTTCAATCATTAAAGTGGTCCCAGTGATCTTGAACTGAGAAGTTTTAATTACAAAGGAGACTTAGGACACACTTAAATTGGCTTCCCATGATTTCTTGTAGTCCCAGGACTAGCTCCAGTGCGTGCTAGAAATGTTGACACTTGCTACCCCTTCTTTATGGCAGCTGCACAGCAGCTTGCATCCTATGGCTGACCTGCTGCATTGTAGTGCAGGGGGTAATTCTGGAGGTGAGCTGAGGACGATATCCCAAGCATGCAAGTCTCTGTTAAGTCCCTGTAACTGTCACAGCTGTGTAGGGAAGTGAGTTTTGAGCTTAGATAGAAATCTAAGCAAAGTTCTAAGTAGGAGATTTGGAGCTTAGAGGTTTTGTAGCGATATGATCCCAACCTCTTTAAATTTCGGTAAAAAAAATAAAATGGTACAGCAGAAATCAAGTGAAGGATATTGGGATTTTTAGATGGTTCATGGTTTCTATTTGAACAGGTTAAATAACGCTTCTCACTCTATCTTCAAGTAGCAAGCACATATATTCTAACCAGACAAGTAAAAAGTTTCTCTAAAAGCACTTGGGAGTTGAAGTGAACACAAGCCCAACAGGAATGTACCAGAAGAGTTTGAAAAATGATAAACAGTCGTTTGTTGCATTTCAACATCCATTTCCAAGGCTGGCTGAACAGTGTTCTGGGGCATGTCATAAGCACTTACAGGAGCTAGAAATTGGTTTTGACATAATTTTGGAGCTACAAAGTACATTGAGTATTTTTTCCTTTAATTACATGTAGTAGGTCAACATATCTTTGTTATCAGGTATGAGATAAACATGGCCTGAAAAATTAGCCTTAAGACACCCTGTATGATTTTCTCCTAATGAAAGAGAAAATTATTGCCATCGGATGTGCTCCCCATTTCACACCTACTTCTGAATACCTGTCACTTTTGGCTCGCCTGGAAAGACCTCATTAGAATGCCATCCAAATTCCATGGAGAGGTCCAGTGAAGATAAGCAGGGTCAGACACAGCCCAGTGGTTGCAGGGCAAGTCCACAGGGATGAGGGAGGGCAGGAAGTCAGCCTACGAGTCCTGGCATGGGTGCAGATCAATGAGGTCCATGGCTAGATGCACCTTAAGCCCAGATAAGAACCATGCCCAGATAAGATCCACTGACTATATTGTCATCTTTTTCCTAGAGTGTAACTTAGTAGCTTACTTTAACAGGAGCCTATTCTGGGCAATTTTGATTTCAGCTCACGCAGGTATAAATATCTGAGATTTATGCTTTGATTCAATGAGGCTTGCTGCTGGATTTGGGCCTAGCACATTTCTTCATTATCCTAGACTTTTTGCAGTTGATGAGCCAAAAAATGTACCCTAGCACTAAATACTGGTTGATAAATACTCTGGACTACACAGTTCAGTGAAGTCAGGCACACGAAAATTATTTTGCTCATTTTCAGAGATGCAGAATTAAGGTAGAGAAGATTCCTCACAGCATTCAATTCCTATGATAAAATAGAAATGGGAAAAAAAAAGGGGGGGAAAAAAAAGCCATAGCTATGTATCAAACATACCTTGGCCCTTCTCCAACAGCCTATTCGACCAAGTTATTAGATGGCTCAGTTTCATGTTTCAAGGTGTATTTTCTTACATGTCTTATTCTGTTCACAAGAAGCAGAATCCATTACAAATTTAGTAAGCTTCACCTCCAGCTCAGGAGATCTGATTTTTTTTCTCTTCTTACAAAACCTCGCTTGCACCCAGCTGGGCCACTGTTGAGCTACCGTGTATTTGATCACCACAGCTCAGAAAGTCTCTCTCCTAAGGAGTGTGCATGTCTTATCTGTAGCACAGATCTTCAGCCAGAGCCACATCCTTACACTGTACACTTTTAAATACTACTTCTGCAACACAGATTTGAAGTCAAAGTCAGTCTGAAGTCAAATGGGTATCAGTTTGTGATGGTCATAAATTATCATGTGAGGTCAAGTTACAGGCAAGTCTCCTGCCCATCTCCCCTGCTGAAGAATAAATTGAACAATTATATAGATAGGACTTTCCTTAATGTGAAGTTGCAATTAGGAATCCCTAAATCACATAAGGCCAGACATATGCCACTATATCCATCTATGCTCCAATAATACATAGTGCCTTTAAACAAGTGAATACACATCTGTATTATTACGATATCTAAAATTACCAACTCTTAAAAAGCTAGGTGTTTTCAATCGTAAAAGTGTTGCACACCTTAAATTAGATTCAACAGGGCTGCGATTTATTTAATATTTATTTTCTTTCAAAGGAGTTGCAGCATGGTACAGCCATATGCACATCAACAGTACTGCCTTTTGGGCCTTATTAGAAGTGCTGGCCTTGCATCCTTAGGAGAGTGCCTCATACTCCCTTATAATTTCAGCTCTTGAGCACAGTATTTTTGGTGCTCCAGAGACCATCTGTCTTCCATTTTCTGCAATAAGAACGGTAAGAAGCTACCGAGTGTGTTAAGTTTATATACCATAAGGAACATATCGTATATACATCACTCTGATTAACAGTAATGGCAGAAGCTGTATTTGTTAACTGCTTCAAGAAGTCTATATTCACCTCGCCTTCCTTGGTGTGATATAGCACTTTTGCTAGAGAGCTTACCTTATTTCTATGTGAACAAAACCAATTCCAGGGTATAGAGTTTCTGTGTGAAGTTGTATTTTAGCATATTGTATTAGCTAGATGTCACAAATCACAGGAATAATCATTATTATAGGACAAGCGAGAACATGGGACAAGTGAGTCCACATATCAATTTAAAGAGATCATAAAGAGACTGTGGATTTCCTGCAACAGAAAGCCTTCTTTTCCACTCCCTGGAGAAGTAACTTATTTTGGGCAAAGCCGACACTGTTCCTAGCTAATCATATGTAAATTCATATGCTTTGCTTGAGATTTGCACCAGTTTCAGAACATTTCTTACAAGCACCCTTTCTCTTCCTGTTTGCAAACTACCTTATTTGAATGTTGTCACATGAATTAATGATACAGAAGTAACAGTGATCTACAACACAACCAGCATTGCTGCAGGGATATGAAAGCAGAGGAATTACTCTATAAGCAAAGGAATATTGTATACAAGATGGGAAAAATATTACAAAGTAAAAATAATTAAATTTAAAATATGACGGCAATATATGATGCTGTGTCTGGTTTCCCTGTTTTATTTAACAGATGTTAAGAAATTTAATTGTGGTAATTCAGAAACAGGCCACTAGATGGCAAGTGACGATTGCTTTAGGCATCTCACACGCCTAATCAACTGTAGCGACGCAGTCAGTAGGAACAAACAAATTACAGTCGCTGGGATGGGGAAGGTGCATTTACAAGAACCATTTATGAAATCTAATGTTCCTTTTCTCAAGGCTCAAAATAGTTTTGGAGCGATTTCCTTTCTTTGTCTTTAAACTTGCTCGGGCTCTCTGAAATATAAGGGCTATTTTACTGAGTAGTTTCTGGATTGTTTTTGTTTGTTTGTTTTAAATAGCAACAATAAAGAAAAATGAGAGCTTTCTATTTATTTTTTAAATATATTCTAAATAGTTTAGAAACTAACTGTTAAATTAGAAAGTAATGAACATATGTTTATTATTTCTTTTTGTGGAAAGACCCATGAGTCAAAAGCTAGAGACTAACAATTGTGTTCAAAAGTAGAAAGGAAAGTCAAGAAAGGAGAGACTACGCTTGAAAACTTGGTAGTTGCAAGTGTCCAGGTTCAGAATCAAGGGTGAAACCCTGGTTACATTAAAACCATTGGGAATTCTGCCTTCATCTCCATGGCTTCCAAGATTTCATTTGCCTGTGATGTGAACAACCTCTCTCAAAGTTTATCCCTGCCCATGTCTGCTACTTTTTCCTCAGGTAACTTCTTTGCAGTATATCATGTCTTTTAGAAGGTATTAGCATTTAACTAAGAGAAAGCCTTGAGAAAGCCCCTCAAACTGCTGAAACCATGCTCCTCTAGCAAGGAATAACATTTTCTGCACTCCGTGAATTTGAGTGACAGACAGTACCATGGTACAATGCATCTGTTCATGAACATTTACATCATTTATATCCAAGCCTTTATCTTCCAGCAACAGTTAACTGACTCAGTGACTAAACAGTAATACAAGACCTCTGTGACAGTGACAAGTGGTAAAAGCCAGACTGCTGAGAGCCTTTCCCGCGTGCACTTCTATGCTTGTTTAAAGAACATCATGAATGCTACTATATCTCCAATACAACTCCATTGCTGCTAGCTTATCTGGCATAAACCTTGAAGGTCAGATAGAAGTAAACCAGCAGAGCCATACAAGAATGTAGCTCTGGGTTTGGAAAAATAGAAGTGTTTTTCTGGCTTTATTCAAGTCCATGATAACTGTAAAATTAACTTCAACAAAACCAGGATTTTACTAACGGCTTCAATTCAAAGGTCTTAAAACATCAGCTATGCACAGGAAGTTCAGTTATCGGTGGTCTGTTTACCTTACTGGGAAAAGACAGGGTAAGTTAAGAAAATATGTACTCTAAATTGCTAAAGAAGATAAAATTCTTAACTTATACATGATTTGCCAACCTCTTGCCTCCTTGCATTCTGGTTTCTATTTACAGCATGAAATGATGCATTTTTGTGTGTTTATATACTTATAATATACATTCATAGAAATTAACGTATGCAAGCCTTTTTTCCACGGAGATCCAAATAAAGTGCAATTTGGTTCAGTTAACTAATTCTCTCTGCTCAAACACTGATGCTCTGAAGTACAGCAGAAACCAGCTCCAATCCTGGCAGCTGCCAGGACAGCAGGGAAAATCTGGTCCAAAGGAGAAGAAAGCTTCAAACACCAAAGCTTATCAAGGGGATTCTTCCCTCAAGTGTATGATGTATATTTGAAGACTTGACAATGGCATCACTATGGTCAAACATCAGAAATTCTAATCCTGTAAGTAGAGTCTTCACTCAAGTCTTTGCTGCCTTTTCTATCATCACCACTAAGGATGAACTCTAACCAAAGATGCTGGCCCATATCTCACTGGATGTACATGTGCTCAAGTTAATGCAGGACTTGAGCTGACTAAGAAGATTCATATGTATTTTGTATATGCTCATCTATTACACTTCTGTTTGAAGATCCAAGACAATTATTGAGTAATTAATATTTAAAAAAGAAATTTCAATTTTCCCACACTGTTTTATATCACAGACATAAAGCTGGAGTTTATAATACATGTGTATTGAAAACTTAAGAATATATAATGACAGAATTGTATATAAAGAAAATTACTCCCATATCCTACTCGGTGGTTACAGTGAAAAGTGCAAAACAGGTCTTGCAACCTATTGCCTTATATACATATTTTATATTTAAAATACTCTGTACTCTTCCATTTTCTGAATTAGTCATTAATAGTTTTATCTAGTTGCAAGAAACAAAAACTTGTTTTATGTACAGAGAATATTACATAAACTGTAGTTACATTTGTCTTTTGCAATTAAAGACATTTAATCCCAAATGGTAAGAAAAATTCCCTTGAGACCATTAACTTTAAAATTTGTTTACAAATGTTGAATAGAATTTGAAGATGCTAACTTTCAACCCTGAAAAAACACTTCACTTTTTATTTAAATTAAACTTTCATGGATTTAAAATCCAATTTAAATATTCATGACAAATACGCTTCTTATTTAGGGAGAAATGCATGCATTAGAAAGCATACTGATTAAATTCAATGTAGTTTTAATAGAAGCAGGTAAACACTTGATTAGTGGCCAGTAAGAATCTGTTTTAATTTACATTAAAACCACATCTTCTCTTTGAACTCAAAGTCTAGCTCACTTAACTTTGTGTTGCTTGACATAAATAATTTTATTATTGTTATGCCATTGGTAATGGCTTTCAGCAGAATCTTATCACATATTCTCACACGGGGTTTATAACTTTAGTGTTATAAAAAGAAGTTAAATGGAAAAAAGTAAAGAAAAAGATTTTTTTGCTACATAATTAATTTTAAAATAATTAATCTTAAACTATCAGTAACCGTTTAAAGTTCTTGGTTCACAAATATCTCTTGCTTTTTCAGAAAGCCTGGTTTAACACATGAGATTTGCAGATAACAGGCATTTAGAAACAATGAGTTTAACATGTTGCTTCTCAGTCACAGCCACACAACACAGGAACAACATCAACCAGTTAGGAATCCACCCGAGTGTGTGAACACAGTGTCAATCACAACCGCCAACAATTTACTGCATATATCAGAAATAACCTGACACCCCAAGAAAATGGTTTGGCAAAAAGGGAAATTCAAACCAAGAAACACTTCGGAGTCATCACTCCAGGAGTCAGCCCAGCAGAGTTAACTGGGTGAACGTATATTTGCACCTGAGCCCTTGGACTGGTGCAGTCTGCATCAAAGGAGTGCTCACCTACCCAAGCCAGTGACATGGACTTCTACTTGGGCAGGAAGAACCAGAAAATGGGCAACCAACTATTGCCATTTTCGCCTTTATGTTCAAACATTCTCTGTGCCAAGAACCAGTTGGGAAACAAATTGTGTTCTAGTTTTGAGACAGTGTGTACAGTTTTTAAAATGCTTTTGCCAGATGGAGGTAAAATACATCATGCAGAATGTTTTTTTTATTTATTGAAGCTAAGCTCCATATCTTGTTCTGATATTTATCTTAAAGTTACATACATTATTCCTTCATCAAGAAAAAGCTAGAAAAAGAAAGAAACCATTTAAAATGCAGTAACAACTCTGGTCTGGTAACCAACAGAAAAATAATAACATGCAATGGCAGAGTAGCGGTACGTTTCCAAACAAGCTTCCAGAATACTTGAAGATGTGAAGATTAAAGAAAAGAAGAAAGTAGTGATGAAATTTAGAAAGGGTGAGAGCCACCTTATCTTCTAAATGCTGATTTCAGTAAGATTTTTTGTCTTTACCTAGCTACGAAATAAAGTCTTCATAAAAATAAATCTTAGTACTTGTTACTCAGGTCTGTTTTTCCCTAAGAAGAGAGAAGAAATCACGGCTAGTCAACTGCTCCCAAACTAAACACATCTTAGTATTTCATGACCAGTGTATGCATTTTCTGTCATCTAGAAGCTGAGAAAGATTTCATTAAAAATAGCTCTACTTAGAAACAGCACTAGTTCCATCCATCTATAATAGCTCAGTTCTTTTTGTGATAATGGAAATATAATAAACCTAATTAACAGTCATCTAATGATAGTTACTAAATGGTGACAGTCAAGTACAAAAAGACATCTAGCTGGCTATCCCTTTTAGGAACATATAATGTAACCATCACCGTCATGACATGTAAATTATGCACGTGGACATTTCACAAAAGACTAAAACTGCAGGAGAATGATGAGGTTCTGAGAGTTTGGAGGTTGTCACAGTGCACTCCCCCAGCTTTATGATGCAAGCACCTGGGATGGTGTTTCAGAGTCAGACAAGTGATGAGATACTTGTGCACAGTTACACAAAGCTTCCAAGAGAAAATTAAATCAAGACCTTGTAATATCCAGCTAATGCTTTATTAATGCCTAGCATCATATTTTCTTAAGTTGAATTTAAACTTTTGTCTTTGCAAACTCTTGAGACTTGGTTCATTTAAAGATACTTGCTCCTCTTGTAAAAACAAATCAATCAGTAATACGCAGAATACTAGGAAGCCCTCCAGGCAGTTAACTTAAGTGATTGCTACTTTAAGTTTTACAGGTAGAGTTACAACAGAAGATTGAGAGGTTAAAATAGTTGAATAACCCTTGAAGAAAGCTTTTTAAAATGCAAACCTCATAGGATTTTCATATGTATTACATTCCTCAGTCCTGAAATGTATTTTTGATTCATCTAGAAATTTCTCATATGATACAGAAGTGCTCCTGGACTAGCCTTTTCTCATTTGGGGCAGTAAGGGCTTTTGCAGAAGCCCACTGAAGGAAAACTTGTCAAGGAACACCTCACTGCTGTGGCTTTTCTGTGATCAGCAGCAAGACTTACTTGGGACCACTGCTAACTACAAATAATACTTTGACCACAGAGTTATTCAGTGGTGTTGAAACATATTTTAAAAGGTCCACCTCATTGTCTTTACTGCCACAAGTATCTGAAACAAGACTTGTGGCAGAGTTAAACACGAGGAACATTCACTACATATGTTAGATTCAATCTCCTTTACCAACACTTAAACATGAACAATTACATCATATTGGAATTCCTTCAAAATCCCTCAGGTTAAAACAGCACACAATTAAGCTGAAATGGCATTATTGCCTACTTGCAGCAAACCATACTGTTCCAACCATTACATTATCAAATCAAACACTTAAAACTGGAAAGAAATGAGATACACACATAACTGCATTTTTAGAATGGAAAGAACTGTAGTCAATCCAAGATATCTGATTAACTTCAATGAGTACTAGGTCAGACCTGACAGGACCTTATCATGTCTGTAATACAGGGCATTAAAAGAAAAAAAAAAAATAAAAATCTGTATCGACTTACCCACAGAAACACTAGTATTACTCAAAGATGGCAGGGAAAGCAGAACCCATTGCAAGAAATATGCATACAGTCAAGCATAATGAAGCTCGTGTTTTAATACTATAATTAACACTACGTTCATCACAGTATCAACGTTAATAAAATATTTGCCAAGTGAGTGTAAAACAGTGGTAACCTGTGTTTACAAGAGTAAAACATTCTAGGAGCAGAATTCTGTCTCATCTGTGGAAACCCTAAAAGAGCATCAGGGCTATGAAGGGCAATGAGAAAACAGTGTGGTAATTAATCTTGGAAAGTAACTGTGCCTAAAGGATTTGCAGATTCCTTGTCTTGTGATATGAGATCAGATTTTTTTGTTCCTGGGTCAGACTCAATTGAAAAAAAAACATAACAAAACCACACAAACAAAAAACCCTTAAAGGTTCTCTGAAGAATTGTAATTGATTTAAAAGTACAGTAGCACATAATTATGATGCCTTGGCTTCACAGCATCTCAATAGCAAGATCATGAAAGATAGCATAAATATATGTTTTACATTTTGCACACTTGCAAAAGCCAGAGCATCTTGGCTGAAATCATAAAGAAATCTTAAAATAGGCAGGATATGTCTAAATATTTGAACCTCTCTAATGGAAACCAAGGTCATCTTTTTGTTTGGTTGCTCTTGCACAATTAGGCATAGAAGAAGCTTTAGCCTCTGGAGCAAAACCCCACATGAACTTTATTTCATTGCGTGCCCCACCTCATCCTCTTTCTACTGGGATTTTTTTTAACTCCGTGTGCACTGGAACCTTTCAGTTTAGGATTCCGGATACATCTATAACCCAAAGAGCAATAAGATTTAACATCAGCTATCAAATTCTTATTTAATCTGTAAGATTCAAAATTCAGCAATAAGACAAGTCTTCCATTTTGTCAGAAATCGATATCTAATTTACCTTAGTGGTACTTCAGAAGCAGAATTCATTGGAAGTTATCACTAGAGTGGGTATCTGTGCTAGATCATTCACAGACTGTAACTCAAAAATCTATTTTAAAGATATGTTCTGCAGCAGAAAATATTACACACAAATGAGCTCACTACAAATAGCCAACACTTTCCTCAAAACAACAGGAATATTTCTTTTCATTAGCAACTCATCTCAGAAGGAACATCTTGTCTATGCATTAATTACACTGCCCTTTGCCTGAATTAATTTAGATTTAATGTGCTCTGGGGCAGAGAATGCATACTTCTTCACTCAAAATAATTTAGCAACTATGGCATGTCACTGCAATATAAAGAATGTGAGATATCTTTTTTATTGCAGACACCTAAGAACACACATGACTTTTCAAAATCCTTGGTGCTAGAAACTGTAGGGGATACCTACATTTGACATTCCCTACCTCTTAGAAGGGACCCAAGAGCAAGAGAAAGGTTTGCTTGTGCATTCAATTGTGGTTTCTTGCAAAAAAATCATCAGATACTGCACGTACTTGAACAATTTGATATTTAACACAAGCAACAAGGCTTTTCCTACTTTGCACTGGATTTGGTTTGGATCATGAAGAAAACAGAAACCTTTCATGAAAAATAATTTATGGGCCTTTTCTGGTAAATTCTTTCAGAAAACTTCAAAATGCCTAAGTCTGCTTTAAAAAGTGCAAACAGTACAAAGATCATTGAAAAGGTTCAGCTGGAGGTTTGGCTTGTTGGGAATCCATCTGTAGCACAAAACTGTTTACAATCCCTAGCTCCCACCATCTATGGGCATGTTGGAGATGGCCCAAAATTTGGAGGATAAGTAGTCATGCAACACTTCAGTCCTTGAGACACATGATTAATAGACCCAGTAGCAGCTCTAATTTAAACCTATAAAGTGACTACCTTCTACTAATTCTAAGAACTAATTTTTGATATACTGCACATTACTGGAAACATTTTAACTACTGAAGCCACATTGCTAACTCTGACTCAAGCCCTTGTTCAGTTTCAGGAATAAGATTATTATCTACATTGATTTAATTTCAAGTAGTCAGAAAAAAACAAAAAATTCAGCTGTATTTATAGCATTATCATAGACCTTTACAAAAACAGTTTAGAAGGAATGACATCTTTATATCATTTATGCTAGTTTATATCACTTTATGCTAGTTTGAGACACCTACACAGAGATTCTGCAATGCTGTATAATCACAGACTGGGTGAGCACCAGACATCAGAATAGTCTTTGTGACAGCAAGAAATCCATGCATTGTGCTGTTCAGGCAAACCAAGGTCTCACAGAGGTGCATTCCAGCCATTGGGACACTCTTACTCTGTTGTCAATATCTGGTCATCAAGAGCTCACTTGACATAGTAGAGTATGACCCAAATATGAGGACATCAGAACAGTCACATAGGAGGTAGGAAACTGAGATCTAGTGTCTGTTTTTGTGACTAAAGGAAGTGGAACACTACCAACAGGAGACGGTGGGTACAAAACTATCAAAATTCCCAAAGTCCAAAATACTCACAGCCTAAGAACCATACTGGAACAAAGGGATAGTTGTTTAAACCCACAAGGAAAAAAAATAAATTGAACTTGGATTAGTCTCATAAAACAAAAGAGCTATAAGGCTAAAACTGTCATATAAGAAACTGGAAACTCAACTTCATTTCTGCGAATCTACTTATTTATTCTCTTCACTTTTTTACAAGTGCCTGAACATAAAATGCTACATTTCAGGTCAAATGGACTGCTTCACATTCAAGCGAGATGAAATTTCATCTTGCTTGTTTGAAAATAGTTTTGGATCCTGTACAATATTGCAGCAGGCAGAAATGATATATGACTTTTTTCCAAGAAGAATTTCAAATACAGGAAAGCCCCCACATTCTAGGTCATATACTATCAGAGTGATTTACATGGTAAGTGTAGAGAACAGAATTTTTTTTATCTAAAGGACTTCAAATTTCACATTTCCAGAGCTTGCCACAATTCTCAATTGGGATTAAGACAGAAAATTTTAATTTCTTAGAAAAAAACTTTAAAACTGTAAAAGTTTAACGTAAAAATGTTTCTATTCTTAATAAACATTCATATCAAAGTCATTTAAAATGGCAACAGAAGTGCCATTGAAAAAGTGTTGAGACAAAAAATATTGCAAAACAGTCAAACCTCCTCCCTACCCCATTTCTCAGAACTCTCAGATGAAATTCCTCTGAAAGAAACCTGGATTCCTTTGTATGAAGCAAGAAGTTGCAATCTGCTCAAATAGTCAAACTGTTTCTAAATGTACTCAAAAGAGACATCAGATTGATCCCAGCAAACTGGGATGCTCTACACTAATTTAATACAGTTTATACTTGTTATCTTGGGACCAGTATGATAGTTTAACTATTTAACTTCTGATGATATTTCATTTATGTTTGCTTCATTAAAGAGTGAAAATAAGATGTAATACATAGCAATCAGATGAGCATTTCAAAGATCCAATAATTTGTTATGACTTAGTTTTTCATGCATTCTTAAGGTATACAACTGCATTTAACTATAGAAAAATCTACAAGTAGCTTCCAATTGGATTATGAACTCCCTAGTAGATTTTTATTACCAATCATCAGTTATTTCCAAAGTAAACCCCAGTGATGCAATCATAGTTAAAATAATCTTGACTTATCAAATTAATTTTACCAACACCCAGTGAAGAATTTACAGATTTTCTGTATTTGATGCTTTGGTATGTTTTCTCTTGAAGATATACAATCATAACCAGTATTAGCCACAAGATGACACTTTAAGACTACTGGAAAGAGATTATCACCTTGGAAAGAAAATAATTTTGACACTGGAATGAACCGGGCCAATTATTAAATACACAGCAAGTGGGAAATTGGTCTAAGACTTTTCTGAAGGGGATTAATTGCTTGGCTGCTAAGAGGCAGGCAGCCAAGCAGTGTATTGACCATAAGAAGAGGAAAGGAATTCAGAAAATTTTTATCAAAGGGTCTACCTTCCTGTTATCAAAGCCATAAACCAGATTTATTTATGGAGATGAAAAACAAATCAGAACGGTGTGCATAACTTGAAAGGCTTGCACTTACAAGCAGAATACTCCCAAACTAGGCACTTAGAAGTGGCAACATGAAATAAATGTGTGTGTGTGGCCAGAAATAAACCATACATCGAACAAGTCTATAGATCACTGAACTTGTTTCAGTAAGTGTTCTATAATATGCTTCAAGTGAAAGAAACTAGGTGAGAGGACATCATTTTACAATGTGCTCAGTGGACAGCTCTGCAACAAGCTGTACAATCAATATTGGCTTCTAACAGCAGAGTTACTACAGAAAATTCGTACTCAAAATCAACCAGTCTTCTAGAAAGCCACCATTTCTTAGTAAATCTTTGATATAATAATTTGATTAAACCCCCAACCTTTATATAACAAAGATTTTACCATAAATACTGAGCATAAAAATACACACATTTCAAAACAACAAAAAACCCCACTCGAGAACACTGCTGTGATGCTCTTTCATGTCTCTTCCAGACCTTTAAATCCTTTCCCAAAAATATTTTCCTCAAGGATGCCAACAATAGGCAAAGCTTTATACACCTGAAATAAGATGCTATGCTCATGACATTTAAAACAAGTGCGCTGCCTCCTCAGATGAACAGAAAATCGGGTAGGGCCAGTCACGCAAATTGAACTAGAGTTCACCCAGCTCTGCCACTGACCCGACAAGTCATCCTGGAGCACAGTATTTGTTTGCCTTAGGTGAAAAAGTCAGATACTGAGTGACCTCATGTAGCTCCTTGAAGAAGAGATGGATATTATTTTCCTGTTTGTTCTTTGTACAGAGTTGATAGCCCTGCTGAAATAGGTGAAGAGATAAAAGGACTTGGGATTTCCTTGGATGTTATTGTAATGCATTAAAAAGCACAGTGCAAACATATCCCAAGTATCCTAAAGTCCCAGGACCTGTAAGTCAATGGTATGTAAAGTAATAAGTCAATACTTTACTTTTTAAAAAATTTGAGCATTCATGAAAAAAGGGAAAAGCAAACAAGTTCAACAATAAGCTTCCTGGGTATGGAGAAAAGTCTAAAACCATAGCAATACCATTTATACCTATAAATTTGACAGAGATTCCTAGATTTTAAGACACTAATGTTTTTTTCCTGTTAGTTTTAGTGCATTCTCCTCTACTAGAAAAGTTTCCTTTCCCTACTGATTTTATCCTTCTCCATTCAACAGCTACTGATTTTCTTTTTCATCCCATTTCCTACAGGGAATGGGTTATCATGGTAGACTTCTGTTTATTTGTTTATGTATCTTTGTATTATTAATAAGCACTGGGAAGACTGCTTGTTACTGAAGCTCCCTCTGCTGGCTCTCTAGCAGCAGAAGCATGGCAAATAGGTTTTTCTCTTGCATTCTGTTTTTATTAGGCTTAGAGCTGGAAAACTGCTGTTGCCGCAGTTAGAGAACACTTCCTCCACAGAGGAAGTGCAGATGACTCAGAATACTAATGTAATAACCTACTGGAACTAGGGAAGCTAGTATCATGTATAAAAAAATTACTTAAGTAAGTCTGTACTTACTGTCTTCAGCACTCTGCTTCAGGCAACGTGCCCACAAGCTGAGAAATGCATTTCCTCCCACCTCACCTTCTCACTCGCTGAGGATTTAATGCCAATTGTATTATTTTTCAGTCAAAATTTGTCTCATATCTCAGATTAGGGAAAGCTTTCTCAATTTCAAGTATTTCACCCCCACCATTGCAAATTTTTATCAGAATGCACAATACATACTTTGGGTATTTAGGTCTTCACTAAGACTTTATACAGACTTTGTAGTTTCTCAGATTTAAATGAGTACAGCTGCTCACAGTTTCAGAGTACATCTTTACAGAAAAATCACCTTTTCATTTACTGATCTGCAAGGTTAACTTTACGGCTTGTGGCAAAATCTAACCTATGGCCCCTTTTGGAATATGCACCCTATAGCTATCAGAAAGTTAAGACCCTATATTTCCAAGTATTTTAATTATTTACAGTCCAAATAAAATGCTGGCCCTGTCCTGCCTTGAAATCTGCCTGCCTTGAATATGCTTCATCTACCATCTTTGATTCAGATTGACTGTAATTCAGGCCTGTCAGTTAGAGGGACTCCGGTTGGGCATGCAGTCACATCAGGCTTAATGACAGATGAGCTCCTCCAGAGACTGGGTTAGACATTTTTTCTGCCTAGTAATTCCAAAGGGAGCCTGACATGATTATTCTCCCATTTCAGGTATTTCATCAGGCTAGTCCAATCTCATTCTACTTGTCTCTTCAGCACTCAAGTTTATGGTAAAATCAAAAGTCTCTGATTTGAAAAAAAAAATAATTTTCAAAGCTGGATCTAATAAATTACTGCAAAACCTCTAAAAGGCTTCCAAAAAATACATTCTTAAAGAAATGAGGACTAATAACCTTCTCCATGCAAGTCCTTAGTAGAACACCAGTGTAAATTCAAAAATATCAGAATTTTATCTTAATATGCACTTTGAAATGACATAATTCTTTTTGCTATGCTGTATTTCATTGGAAAGACAAATTAGTTG
This sequence comes from Tringa tobata, assembly GCA_033628505.1. Taxonomy (NCBI): domain Eukaryota; kingdom Metazoa; phylum Chordata; class Aves; order Charadriiformes; family Scolopacidae; genus Tringa; species Tringa tobata. Next base: position 669,774 of record JAHREE010000559.1, read on the forward strand.
CAGGCTTTTCATTGCAATTTCAAAAGGTATAGCATTCCTTGTCTTCATCCCTGCAAGACACTAATGCGTGAAACTCCTTCCTTGGTTTGAAAGCAGAGGCAAGCAAGCAAACAACTCCCCCCTTCAAAGCCAAGCAAAAATTCTCATATTACACTTGAGTCATCGATTCATTAAGTAAAGCATATCAAAATGAGATTGGAGAAGAAATTTTTTTAACCAATAAAGCTTTTCAACCAAGCAATTGACAAAAAATTTGCTACAAATGGTGGTCACTACAATTACTTTTTAATTTCTTGATGTCCCATTTTTCTGAAAAGGTCAGCTATTACCTTTCTCTTTGCAGGCTGTCACTGACACAGACAAAAAAAAATAATTCAAGTTGCTCCTTACATTTAGTAAAAGGGTATTAGGCAGAGTAAATCAGTAAGAAGAATGATAATGATCTGAAATACATTGTAGGCCAAACCCTTATAAATATTATATTTTGTAATGAGTGACATTAATAATTAAATAGTAATCTCTTGATTTGTAATTCATTTTAACATGATGGTAGTCTAAGTCCTTATATGAGAATCTTATTCAAGAGTAACAATTCTATCATTAATTTTATATACAAATCCGTCTCCCAAAATGAAACAAGCTTTATTTGTTAAATAGTGGAAGTCCTGCTCCCATCCATTCAGCTATGTCAGGATTAGAGCATTATAATTGTGTTGGGCCTCTCTATACAGATAAATGCTTTGGAATAGGAAGCACGGAATATACAGCACCTGCCTAAAAGGATGAAGGAATTCTATGTAATCTGGAAGTTAGCCAAAATGTTGGGGTTGAAACCACTTGTCTATCAAAAAGTATGAAAACGTATTTATAAATCAGGTGACAAGTGACCAAGACTTCAGGCAGGAAGTGGCATGTTCATACTACATTAATGCCCCTGCTAATCTAAGGTTGCATCAGTGCCCTATCTACATTAACACAATTTCTTTCTTTTTCGTATGTGCTTAGAGACTATATTTTCAGTTAGGACAAGGCATGGTTCTGTTCATCTTTGAGAAAATGACACAGACTGGACTTGGTAAGTATTAATGGGCTTCACTTAGATCAATGAAGTGCCTAGGATTCTTCTGCTGGGAGCATAGGTGGCTGAGGAAATCAATAAACAGTGAGGAAAAATGTGAACATGGAGCAGTTAAACTAGTCAGCAAAATTAACAGGCAGTAGATTTTCAAACAATTGGAAGTTGTAGTTAAAAGGATTTTTGACGTTAAGCATAAATTGTGTATGTCATGGAAGTCAATGGGAATTGATGCGTTAAAAAGGATAACAGAAATTCATGAAAGAATGCCCTTCAATTGCTATTAAATATTATGGTCCACCAACAGCTTCCAAGTATAAAATCCCTGTACTTATTGATGAAGGTAAGGGGGATTTACCCAATATAATCTAACTTGCTGTTACCTGTTAGTTCTTGCTCCATCATACTTTACTGGCTACTAGCCCAGAAATGCATGGGATGAGATGAAATGTTGGTTTAAGCTAGTCTATCAATTACTATGCAAGCCATTTATTGGTTTGTTAGCCTAGAAACAAATCTTCTGTTTTACTTTAATTCAAACAGCGTACAGAATGGTCTCCTGCAACCTTCCAAACCTATAAACAGTAGGTGATATTTTGTGGCATTGGCTAAGTCATTTTGATAGTTCATCTCCTCATTAGATTATTAATAAACTTAAGAGTCAAAGTGGGTTGTAGGCAATGGTAATCCAGCCAACCATCTTCACCCATTATGGCCCCTATCATGCAGTCCATATTAATTAATTAGTATTTTTGCAAAGGCCAAGAGAATCTACACACAACATATTTTCATCCTTCTGCATAAACAGATGCTATAAAATTACATACAACAGGCTCTTCTACAGCTGTACTGGAAGGATCTGGAATAATTCAGAGCATCTAGCTGAAGTGTGATTATTAAGGGTATGACACAAAAGCACCTTTGAAGGTCCCTGCAAAAGCCAAGAAGGGTTAAACAGAAACATTAAAAAAAAAAA
>JAHREE010000559.1:674751-684754 GCA_033628505.1 Tringa tobata
TGAAGTGTGATTATTAAGGGTATGACACAAAAGCACCTTTGAAGGTCCCTGCAAAAGCCAAGAAGGGTTAAACAGAAACATTAAAAAAAAAAAGGGGGGGAGACAGGGAGAGGAGAATGTATTAAAATCCATAGAAAAGAAAGAATGTGATTATTTTTGCATTTGGTTTATATTTCATAGAAGTTCATAAAAATGACTGCCTGAAGACTTATTCTTCCGAGGAAAAGAGAAACATTCCCAGTTCATTTCTGTCATCAGTAAATAATATTTTAAGTCTTCTCTGAAATATCCTCCCTTTCCGGGAATTTAAAGAAATGACACCACCATTCTCAGTTGCTTTGCTGAAAGGATAAAGAATAGGCAGAGGATCCATAGTGCTCTTTCATAGAGCATCATAGGCAGGCATCCCATCTTTTGACTCTTCCCTACCTCTTCTCCCCTTTTCTTAAAAGAGCTATTTATAGATTGTAAGCTATGTAGGGCTAAACTCATCATTTGGCCAAAAAAATCAATGATAGTTTTCTTGTTTATTCAAATAGTGCCTAAAAAACTTAATTTGGATAATGAACTGGTTCCTTCCAGTACGACAACCGGGCCTGGCCATTCAATAAATGGGCTAGTATTTGTTCTAAAGTTGCTATTTCACAACTAGTTTAATGCAGGCCAATTTTTCATTATATGATGCTTGTATATAAAATGGTCATATCAATATGCCCGAATTTTGACACAATCATAATATAAAGATATTTAAAAAAATAACATGCAAAGTATTGTACGGATCATCACAGAAGGCAGTGATGCACTGGGAAAAGCAAGATAGCCTTGGCTTCAGGGCCTTCTGACATCAAGACTTCTGATCTTACTGCACTGCTTTTTAGAATTCCCACAACCCTGTTTTTAACCACAGTAAACAGTTGCTGAAGCCTTAATGAACCATATGTTCAGGATGGCAAATGTTCCACTCTAAGAAAAGTGGTAAATTCATTTACATTTTTTAAAACTCCACAATCAGTTCATTTCTCACTGTAAATTGTTAAATGTAAATGTCTCTTTTAAGAATATAAATGAAATTTGTTTTTTATTATACATTTATTTTATGTTGAAGCAGAGCCTCAACTGGGGTTGCGAGCATTTCAGGATTCACTCCAGGCTGGAATCATGAATGGGTGGCTCAAGGCAATTTCAAATCAATGATTATATATGTCTTGGTACTTCCATAAAAGGCTCCTCTCATACATGTACAACTACCATAACGTTTCCAGCAGAAACTCAATACTGAATCTCTTCCTGAGCAAATTTTTTTCTCCTGTTTCACTTTTGTATTTAGAAATAATTATACAGAATCTGAAGGGATATTTTTTTCAAACTATGAATCTGGAGTATTTGTTTTATCAGAATATTTATAGCCATGTCCATAAGCATGGTGACTATTCATCAATATCTTATATTTCAGAAGTAGCACAAGCAGTCTAAGAGGCAGACATTCTCTGTGTTGTCCTGCCACCGATGTCCTGTTTGGTTTCATTTATATTTTCTATTTATGTTGTATTTGCCTTTTTTATTTATCCTGTAAATTCCTCAGAGTAGGTACAACCTCTTAATCCATTTGTACAGCACCTAGCACACTGCAGATCAGTGCCTAAAGTAACCATAATAATGATTTCCAGTGGTTGCTATCTATCAGAATCAATTTTAAGGCTTCCAGCAGAGGTCACAATTGCTCAGTGGTTCCCAAGATTGCTTTTATATACAGAAAGGTAATTTCTGAAATCAAAGCTAGAAGCTAGCATAACTAAGACTTCACTGCAACAAAACATGCAACACATTATTTATTGGTAAGGAAAAGAAGGTGTCTCCAATTAATAGTTGCCTCATGTTTTGGGAAGCTAATAAAGTAGATTTGGTATCTTAGAAAAATAATTTGTCATAAAAGATGAAGTCTCTGAACTAAAGCAAACCATTTAATAGATTAACTGCATATCAGTAGCAGTTTGTTTATGAAAAGGATACTTGTATTAGAGAGGATGGCTTTGATTTATGAAAAGTAACTTATTGTTTAAACTCTGGATTTTCATATTTGCTAATAGCAGTTTCTGGCTCATTCTACCGTACTGTATACCTGCTTTGATTTATGCAAAGTTAAGGGTCTCACTATTACTGGAAGAAAGAGGTAATTTTTTCCTCAGTAGAAAGGAAAAAAAACAACCCCACAACATTAATTACAGAGTGAAATCATAAAATTGCATAAGGCTTTGTTGGAGAGTTAAAAAAAAAACAGTGCAGGCAAAGGGATTCTAGCTGAGCCAGTGGAGGGTGTTGGGCTAAAGCAAGATGAGAAAGAAAGGCATCTGGTTGAAAAGCAGCAGGGAGCAAAGTGAGGAATTAAAATGAAGGACAAAGAAAAGTGAAGTGACATGAATTGAGCTACTGAATCTCATTCTCCATCACATCAAGTCATACAGATCACAAAATACCTTTCCTGACATTCTCCAATTGTCTCTCCTCAACTTGACCTGTACCGCTTCCTTTTATTTTGGAATCCTCAGAGTCGCTGTGACCCAAGGCTGTTTGCATCTCCCACTCTGCATACAAGTTTATCTCCTTCTCGACAGACACTTCTTTTGTTGCCCGATTCTTATGACAGTGACTTTTCCCCCACCTTCTTTTAACTCTCATACTAATCTCCTGCTTCTCTTAAATGAAGTAATTCCTCTTTTCCAAAATTCCCAAGTTCTGCTAATCTGCTTACTGCCCCCATTTATTTTTCCTTTGGTTCAGTCTCCTGTTTCTTCTTTTTCTATTCATTGTAACAATGCTTTATTTTGGGATACCAGTGGTCATCCTTTAAAACTCCCAGTCTCCTTCTCCTGATATCTTACACTTGATTCTCAGCGCTGTATCAAGGCTCTTGCTCACTATAGATTTAGCCATTCATGGAGCTATTGTGTCAGTAAAGGCTTTGCTCTGATTTTTCCCCTACACTGTCTCTGACCGCTACCCTAACCATCACTTCTCCTTTCTGTCATCCCTCCGCCCTTCTCTTCTTGCTAACTTCCTAGTACATCAATAGTTGCCATTCCAGCTTATTTAGTAGCTTTGAATTTCCATCTCTCCTGTTTTTAATGATGTTGAGTCCTTGCATTACAGTTTTAAATTTTATTTATGCATAATTCTAAAGAAAACAGCAATGCAGATATTTCTTTTCTCAGTGTGTGACAGTCTCCATAATATGATATTAAAAAAGCAGCGTAAAGAAAGAGAGAGATGCAGTTCCTGAGTGTAAGGTCAGTAGAAGGTAATGAGAGCTTCAGAGGCTTCAATAAATCCTGCCTCCCTGCATTTTATTTTCAAAAGAGTTAAAGACTTTGAGTGAATGAAATGCGTTGAACAGCTAGGTGATGAAATTCACACCACCAAAGTTAACTCCTTTCTTCATGTCACCACCACAAGGCGAGGCTCAATTTTAATCCTGGCCAGCAACGAAGTCATTTGGGGTATGTTGTTTTGTTTTTTGGTGTTTTTTTTTTTTTTAACATTTGCAAGGATGAGGAATAATTATGTGCATACCTGCCACAGGAAAGCTAGAGTACCTGCCAAGCTCTTTTTGATATTACAATACATTGGGGAAAAATAAGGTCTAACCACATTTTATTATGCGTTTATTTATCAAAAACTTGTCATACACATCTACCCTACCAGATTGCAGACTTGAAAGGTAAGAACAAAGACTGTTTGCCTTAGGTGAAGTAGTCTGCAGACTAACTCTTGGCTCTACTTAACAAATGACTTACATCCCCTGCAAGGGCAAGAGGAAAAAAAAAAAAACAACCAAACAACCAACAAACAAATATCAACTGTGAGAGATTGAGATTTATTTTATCATTTTAAAGTTTTTTGAACCAAGTTTACAAAATGATTTAGTCTACTATTATTTATTCAGTCCTCTCTCAAGGACTCTCAGTTATAGTAAGCTGCATAAAACTGTTTGGATTTTTCTTCCATTTCCTTTATGGATTGCTACTTGAAGCGTGTACAGAAATGTCACTTTCTTAGGTATTAATTCAATGAAAACAGAGATAAGCCCAAGTCAAACTAACCACTAGCAGATTCCTGAGTCTATAAAATACTGCTAAAAAGATTTAAGAGAAAATTCTGAAACAAGTCAAACGGTTATTAGGTTAGTCATGGTGTTTATTAGTATTATTTCTCAGGCACCTTGTAGGACTATTTGCCTAGTAATTTGCCTACCTATTCACAATGTTTGCATGTATCTGCAGGTCCAAGCATCTTCAAAATGAACAATAAAATCTGTCTCCGCTCTCACTGGTTCAGATAGAGATAGTGTTTGAGATATTTGATCTACATTAAATGAAATAAGAGAATGAACTTGTTATTCTTAAGTGTCACACCTGCTCCTCAGCATTTGAATTTGTGGTCAGAAACATAGAGAATAGATAATTTTATTGAATTGTGGAACTCTATTAAGAGACATGCTTTCAAGCCCTTGAGACCCAGATTTCAAGAGATTTCCCTTACTGAATCTGTGTATTATCTAAATGGATGCAGAGATTTTTCAGATACAATTGACAGAGACCTAGACCAAAGTAGAACAAGCATATTTGCCTAAAAGTAGGTGAATTAAAGGCAGGCAAGGTCATGGGGTCCATATGCTATTTAAGAATGTAGGTACTAGGATCAGTTAAAGGGAAAAAAGAATCATTGAACTCTCAGTTTTAGTTTAGACAAAACTGTTTCTGGGTTGCATGACCATTTTTTTTTTTGCCTGCCCTTCCTGACTGCTGGCATCACCTTTGACTTCACTTAATTATACCATTAGCTAAATTATTTGTGCCATACTAATTTTCTGGAGAGAACAGAATGCTATCTTTAAAGTTTGGATGCATTAGCCCAGCACAGGTATCAAAGCCTGGCAGTGCTGGGCTATGGTCAGCTCCATAACCAAGCTGCAGTCCAGCCCGATAGACACTACCAGCCAACACCGCAAGAGTTCAGCAATCAGCATTGCTGACCTCTCAGTAGCATTCAGCACCACTGTTCTGAAAGACAGAAAGTAAGATGAAAATAGGTTGTCTTGGTCTGAAAATCCTTGGATTCTCTTATCCACACACAGCATAAAAAGCTTAGTATGCACAGATCTGTAACTTAGTCAGAGTTATCTGACATATGACTGTCAGCAAGCCAGCAACGGTCCTAATATCAGCAGTATCACTGTGGTTCCCTCTCATATCACAACATTTTGTCAGTGTCAAAGGCACCAGTAATATACTGTTGTCAGCACTGCCCTTATTGCAGCCAGCAGAGCCTGTCTAGCATCTCCTAACATCTCACCTGTATACTCTGGGACCCTGAATGCAATAATTTATAGTTTCTAATTACCTGAGCACCCAATAAATCTGGATATATCCAGAGTCATTGCATTATGTAGTAAGTTATTCTAAATCAATGCTAGGAGGAAAAAAAAATAATCAAGAAAATAATTTTTAAATGTAGATGAAAACAAAGCCCACAGGCATGTTTAAGGATTATCATTTGCTCTACTGGCTAATCAATTCTAATATGCTGAAGAGCACCCTGGGATAAACAGCTCACTGACCAGTGCCTAATTGAAATTTTCAGGACAGATGTTCTGGAGTTGGATATCAAAGGTAACAGAAATGGTAGAATTCATCAAGTTTTGATCACCTCTATTCATTTGTGCTTACATTTTTATTTTATAGAAAGCTCATCTTGCCTTGTATTGCACCATTTTGGAAAACTTCAGCTATGTTAACCCCCTGCACAGATCAGCCTAATCTCTTCCTGATTGATGAGCCAGAAAATCTGCCAAAACTCATTTGGAGCCAATGGTAAATGTTCTTGCACACAACATGAATGGCAGTCTTCATACAACAAAAAGCAACATGGGACTTGGATAAAGCTTTTTTACCATAAGATCTGTTCCCCCACTTCAACAGGAGCAACTTCAACTCCCCAGAGCAACAGAATATACAACAAAATACAAGCCGTTATTGCAAGAACTATTTTGCATAATAAATGAAAAACATTGTTTCTCTTTGAAAACTATCCTGATTTTAACTTGAAAGTGTTAACTGTAAATGTCTCAGTCTGTTCACACCTATCAGTGGCATGAAGGCACAGGAGTCTTCACTGGAGCAGAAGGGTGCGCTCTGATAGCACAACAGAGTTCTGACTGGAGAATTACATGTAAAAATAGAATTCTGACAAGATCTCACATTTTCTCCCTTGAGGTCTCCCTCTCCTTGTTGCTTTCCCCAGCAGTGCAGCTTAACAACTCTGCAGGCAGTTATTTAAAAGCACAAACTAGCCTCAGGCACAAAATGGCTAAGAATGAAGTTCTTGAACTTCAGTACAAAGCAGTTTCTTTGAGGTGTTGGCCTGGACTTCAGTTACTCTAGAAAAAGATAAATTTTGTTTTGTGCAAATGCAAGGTTATATTGGTGATGTGAGATGCAGGGAAATAGGTAATAATAACAATAACAGTCATAGGAATGAGATTCCTCATGCTTTCTCCACTGACAGAATAAATGCACACGGGGTGAACTGGATACTAGACCAGTCTATACTTCGGTAAAGCCGCATCTGAGGGAATCCAATTCCAGTCACGTTGCAAACTGCTGTAATACAAATTCCCAGATTTAAGCAAAGAAAGAGTGCTTTATTTAGCAGTAACAGCAGCAGTAGAGTGAAATAATTGCACATTCACACATCAAGTAATTTGATGACCTTCAGACGCACAGATTTTGATCTAGAAAACAATGAAAGAAAGCGAATGGATGGAATACAGGTGCTGCTTATCTCTAAAGCTTAGAAGAAAGAAACCTTGCTCTCGGGCAACTCCAGGCACTGCTGGCCCCACTATCTTTTGAGCCACTAAACAAAGCCCAACTGAGAGAATATGAGATCTCAGTAGATGCAAATTCCAAAACAAAAATCAAGTAGTGAAGAAAGAATAAACAAGTGCCTGCAGCAGCCTGGGCACAGCCTAAAGAAATTATTACCAACATGATAAATCATTCTGCAGTGAATATTTTCAACAGCACGTGCCTCACAGAGAATGCTCATTCCTCATTGCTACATAGTCCATGATCCCAGAGGAGGCAAGAAGAAAGACTCCTAAAACTCCTAGTGTACTCTGTATACAGACAGAAAAGCACACAAATCCTTGGCATGTCTCTCTACAGAGCATGGCAGTACCATAAATGGGTTGAATCATGGAGCTTTTAACAGCCTGTGTCCAATTCAATCACAAACGCTGAAACACTTCAACCATGGGCAAAACCTAACCTTCAAAATACAGAATCGATGAAATTCAGGCAACAGCTTGTGCTCTTGCCCAAATAAAGGTGGTAGTATGTCAGTGGTCATCACTGCCAGTAGTCAGTACATACTTTATGTAGAGAAAGACAAAAAAAAACCCCCTTTTTATGTTCTTTTGGCTTGAAAAACAATTCTGACCATGTGGTAATTCAGGTATAGAAAGAATTACTGATTAATCTTTCTGATAGACAGTCTAGATAATCATGATTAGCCAAATTAACTATGCAAGCCTGCTGTCTGAAAACATCTATTATTGGAACTTAGATGGAACTGGGGAGCTAATTTCTTATAAGAGATTAGAACTGCAAGTGCAGTTTGTGAGACAGGCTAAAAAAAGCCTTGTTACTCATTGCAAACAGAAAAAATACAGCTGATTAGAGGAAAAATAATAATTTCATCCCAGTGATAAAAAACACATTCCTATTGATTTTTTCAAATGGTGACACCTGGTTTGATTTCTTAATTAAAAGGAAAAAGTCCATTTAAAATAGGAGATAAGTCATAGTAATTCAAGACCAAATGTTGAAAAATAGCTTCTAATTTTCACCTACAGTTTAACACTTGTTATTAGTATTGGTGAAACTGATTATACTGGGAAGCCAGTCTGCCAGAATACCACCATTGAATCGAATATACTCTTCACAGGAAGTCTGCAATGGACAGACACTTCAACCCTGCATCCAGTAAAGTGAATGACCAGCTCATAAAACCCCTTCATAAGATCTGATCCTAAAGCAAAACATTTTTTCAACTTTAAAAAAGAGACAAGATAGATTTAGATGGACAGTTACACATTATTTCCATCTCCAATATCATGCTAGAATTCTCTTTTGAAGAAGATATCTACACTGGAATAAGCTTGATAATGTCTTTAAGAGGTAAGCTGAAGACTGTCTGTATAGCAAGGCTTAATAAGAACTTGGACATTACAGCAGAGTATAAAGGTAGTTGGTCTAGTAGAACAAGAGGCAGAACTAATGAGAATATTGCTGTGCAAAATATTATCTTTATTAGACTTAAATATTAAGAATACTTAAACAATAAAAGACACTTTGTAAGTGTCCTATTTATATTGTGGCCAAACAAAAGCAAGCTCTCCATTTTAGAAACAGCTGTAACAATTACTTTTTTTTAACTGCATCAAGAGGACAAAAAAGCATAGTAGAAAGAAAGAAAAACATTATATAAACAGACAGCGCAAAATATTACATCCCATACTAGAAGAACCTTTTAGTAATTTAAAGAGTATAAACTTAAAAGCCAGAGGAAGCTTTCAAAAGCTTCATTTAAAATATGTATTTGGAATATTTCAGTAATGATTCCACCTGAATACTAACAAGGGACAAAAGCTAAAAGCTTGTACAAAAAGATAGGTTTACTAAATGGATATATTGATCATTGAACTTTACACAGCATTAAATTTTAATGACCTTCAATGCTTTGAGAAGCTTTGATTGTTTATGTAAGTATTCTAAAAAAAAACAACATGGCTTTACATTCACAGATTGCTTATCTCTTCGTAAATGACAACATATTAAAAAGAAAATGAACAAACCCAGAAAAATGGCCTCTGATGAGCACTAATGGCCATCTCGTGTAAGCTAGTAAATGCATCAGAACCCAGGTGGTAAACTTGTTTTCTCCTACTCTGTCCAGAGCAAAGGAAAGAAAGCGTAGTTTTAAAGGGGTCTAGGTCTGTCACTCCTGCTTACACTTCATTTATAGCATAACTTAACGAGCCTCATTAAGGCTTACTGTCTAAATGCTGAGTAATAAGCACTAAAGTGCTTATAGGCTAGGATTAGGACATAGTAGAGCAAACGCAAGCAGAGCATATGTTGACAAGAAAGCACGTTGAAGGTCAGAATAGTCATATCTCAACATCAGTCCAATTATCAACTCAAAGCCAACCCAAAGCTTCCTGTGGAGAAATGTGGGGTTTTGATTTTTTGGAGCTAATACTCCAAGATTTTACTCATTCAAAAGCTAGAACTGTCCAGACAGTTTTTCCAGCAGTCAGATATGGTCACACTCATTGTAGTTGTTCCCCTCTCCTCCCCCTCTCTCCTACAGCACTAAAAAATTGTGATTAAGCAGCCCACCTATAATGGGGAGAAGAAGACTAACTTTGTAGTCAAACTAATACAATAAACAAACAAAGAAAAAAATCCTACTTTGAATGGCACAGCATGATTTTTGCCATTCTGTTACCCAGCTAATTTTGTTGTTTGCAGTCTTCCTGTTACAGAATCACAAAATGATACGGGGTTGGAAGGGACCTCTGGAGATCATCTAGTCCAACCACTCCACCAGAGCAGGTTGCACATGAACATGTCCAGGTGGGTTTTGAATGTCTCCAGAAAAGGAGACTCTATCACCTCTCTGGGCCACATATTCCAGTGCTCTGCCACCCTCAAAGTAAAGAAGCTCCTCCTCATGTTTAGATGGAACTTCTTATGTTCAAGTTTGTGCCCGCTACCTCTTGTCCTGTCACTGGGCACCACTGAAAACAGATTAGCCCCATCCTCTTGACACCCACCCTTTAAGTATTTATAGGCATTGATCAGATCCCTCTTCAGTCTTCTCCAAACTAAAAAGACCCAAGCCCCTCAGCCTTTCCTTGTAAGAGAGATGCTCCAGACTC
>JAHREE010000559.1:686604-794422 GCA_033628505.1 Tringa tobata
ATATAAACAGACAGCGCAAAATATTACATCACATAATAGAAGAACCTTTTAGTAATTTAAAGAGTATAAACTTAAAAGCCAGAGGAAGCTTTCAAAAGCTTCATTTAAAATATGTATTTGGAATATTTCAGTAATGATTCCACCTGAATACTAACAAGGGACAAAAGCTAAAAGCTTGTACAAAAAGATAGGTTTACTAAATGGATATATTGATCATTGAACTTTACACAGCATTAAATTTTAATGACCTTCAATGCTTTGAGAAGCTTTGATTGTTTATGTAAGTATTCTAAAAAAAAACAACATGGCTTTACATTCACAGATTGCTTATCTCTTCGTAAATGACAACATATTAAAAAGAAAATGAACAAACCCAGAAAAATGGCCTCTGATGAGCACTAATGGCCATCTCGTGTAAGCTAGTAAATGCATCAGAACCCAGGTGGTAAACTTGTTTTCTCCTACTCTGTCCAGAGCAAAGGAAAGAAAGCGTAGTTTTAAAGGGGTCTAGGTCTGTCACTCCTGCTTACACTTCATTTATAGCATAACTTAACGAGCCTCATTAAGGCTTACTGTCTAAATGCTGAGTAATAAGCACTAAAGTGCTTATAGGCTAGGATTAGGACATAGTAGAGCAAACGCAAGCAGAGCATATGTTGACAAGAAAGCATGTTGAAGGTCAGAATAGTCATATCTCAACATCAGTCCAATTATCAACTCAAAGCCAACCCAAAGCTTCCTGTGGAGAAATGTGGGGTTTTGATTTTTTGGAGCTAATACTCCAAGATTTTACTCATTCAAAAGCTAGAACTGTCCAGACAGTTTTTCCAGCAGTCAGATATGGTCACACTCATTGTAGTTGTTCCCCTCTCCTCCCCCTCTCTCCTACAGCACTAAAAAATTGTGATTAAGCAGCCCACCTATAATGGGGAGAAGAAGACTAACTTTGTAGTCAAACTAATACAATAAACAAACAAAGAAAAAAATCCTACTTTGAATGGCACAGCATGATTTTTGCCATTCTGTTACCCAGCTAATTTTGTTGTTTGCAGTCTTCCTGTTACAGAATCACAAAATGATACGGGGTTGGAAGGGACCTCTGGAGATCATCTAGTCCAACCACTCCACCAGAGCGGGTTGCACATGAACATGTCCAGGTAGGTTTTGAATGTCTCCAGAAAAGGAGACTATCACCTCTCTGGGCCACATATTCCAGTGCTCTGCCACCCTCAAAGTAAAGAAGCTCCTCCTCATGTTTAGATGGAACTTCTTATGTTCAAGTTTGTGCCCGCTACCTCTTGTCCTGTCACTGGGCACCACTGAAAACAGATTAGCCCCATCCTCTTGACACCCACCCTTTAAGTATTTATAGGCATTGATCAGATCCCTCTTCAGTCTTCTCCAAACTAAAAAGACCCAAGCCCCTCAGCCTTTCCTTGTAAGAGAGATGCTCCAGACTCTTAATCATCTTTGTAGCTCTCTGCTCCCTGCAGCAGTTCCTTGTCCTTCTTGAACTGGGGAGCCCAGAACTGGACACAGTGCTCCAGATGGGACCTCACCAGGGCAGAATAGAGGGGGAGGATGACCTCCCTCAACCTGCTGGCCACACTCTTCCTGATGCACTCCAGGATGCCATTGGCCTTCTTGGCCACAAGGGCACATCGCTGGCTCATGGTCATCCTGCCATCCACCACAACTCCCACGTCTCTCCAGCAGGTCAGCCCCCAACCTGTACTGGTGCATGGGGTATTCCTCCCCAGGTACAGCACCCTACACCTCCCTTTGTTGAATTTCATCAGGTTCTTCTCTGCCTCTGTTCAGAGTTGAATTTGTCCTAGTGAAATACACATGTATATCCATTTAATGTGCCAGATCTCTTACCTAATTAATTGGAAATGCCAGTTCATTAAAAAAGTTGAATAACAAAGAAAAAGCAAGTGGTTGCAGTTTGGGGTTTTTTTCAGGTTTTGTGGGTTTGTTTGTTTGTTTTGGTCTGGGGTGGCTTTTTGTTGTTGTTGTTTGGGTTTTGTATGTGTTTGGGTTTTTTTTTTGTTAAGATAAGCAATGTGGAGACTAGAGACTTATTCAAAATCCTTACAGTGTCAGGTTTCATCTCAGACAGTCTATACATGGAGTGACTTCTGCCATCTATTTACCAAGATCACAGTTAAGGCTACAACTGGGCAGCTGCTTGATGTTCATTAGATGCTTTATGCAGATTGACACTCTAAACAGAGATAGCCACTCATACTACCAGTGTTTGGGTCAGCCTTGCCTAATACACTTCAACCGTGAGCTGCAAATGGAAGAATCTGCTGTGTAAAAATTTATTTTGGAAATGTTATTGGCCAAAAGAGTGTAATTTTGTCAGCCCAAAATGCATGACTACAGAAAACAAACAAGCAACAGAAGTGTGATGCCATTACAGTTACAACAGATACCACTCCTCTAGTGTCACAGTTCAACTGCTTTTTCTTTCCTTGAAGACCCTTAGACAGACTTTGAAAGAGAAATACCTTTATTTACCTTAAACACATAATTTTAATTGTAATGTGCAGAATGTCTCCTGTTTAGATTGCAGGTTCAAACAGCACAGATTTCTAAAATTATACTTCATCAGCATGTATTTAAAATAAAACAGTCTTTTCCAAAATGTAGATTTCTTTTTAAATGTAGTGTAACATAATTGCTCCTTTTAGAAAGGTAAACCATCAGTATATTTTAGAAAAAAGTAACCCATGGATTTAAATGCTATTATAGTGCATATACATAAGCAAAGAACAGATAAATGAACTAGTAGCATTGTACAGTAGTCACCCAATGCAGAAATACTTACCCAAACAAATAATGCACTGAATTCAGAGACATTCTTTGAGGAAAGTAGTACTTTTTACACTAACAAAGGTTTAGAGATTCCTAGAGCCAATACATGCCATTTTGCAAAAATTAGCATGCTGCCACCACAGTCTTTAATGAGGTCCACCCACAGCAAAGCTGAATTCAATTCCTATGAAAGTGTTGTGTACCTATATTTTTCTTTTATGCCCAACTTTATAGTACAGGAATGTCATCTATATTGCTATTATAGGTAATATTATGCAAATAAAAAAACATTGTGCAAATGAACAAGTTGTATTAGTTTTTAAAAAAACCCAAATATTTTGGTAAAAATGAAGTAGGGTTCTAATGAAAATAAAATAAAATGCTGATGTTTAGTTTTATAATTGAACTTTAAGGCAAACATTGCAATTATTCTTCCAACACCACACTGCATTTTCTGGTGAAGTTATAAGCTTCCCACCTCATTTGAAATACCCTTATTTAAAATCAATTCTTCTCATAGCCAAAAACAGAGGAGGAAATTGATCTATTTCAATTCTGTGCTCAAAATGCTTTCCTTGCTAGTATTCCTTCTTCTCTACTGGAAATATGAAGTTTCTATTTAACCAGTAATGAAAGCTTAAAATTATTTTATTAAAAAACAAACAAACAAACAACAGAACTACCCTGAAACTGTCAACTGAGTGTTCTTCTCAATTAACCTTACCCTAGAAGACATAACATACAAAGAATTTGAAAGGTTGGTTTTTGAAAAACCTGCAAATGGATGTAAAATTTTTGAAAGCCCCAAGTTAGCTGCAGAAGTGATGTTGCTATAATGGTATAGTGAATAAACAAAAGTAATTTGCAATAAATTCATTGGAAATAATCTGAAATATTGCTAATGCAATGAAACTTTATTCTTGAGTAATTTTTTCCTAAGCAGAATAACATAGGGTTGTATGCAGGCTACATAAGAAACGTGGGTCTAGGCTACAATCTGAGCTCTCAGGCATAGGCAATTTTTTTTTAAACAGAGGATCAAAGATTAACTATTTAATATTAATATATTTCTTAAACCATTATTACATGAAATGGTAGGGCAACAAAGCTGGAAATTGGCTTCATATTGCTGTAAGTGTATTGCTTTATCCCCCCACTGCACAAACCCTTCTTTTAATAAAAGAGGGATTTTAGCTGTGAAGTTCAGCACGACCTGAACTACCTCAACCTCAGAGATGTTAAAAATCTAAATTTAACTATTTTATTTTAAAAAACTATGAAGAAAATCAAATCTTTCTCAGAGGAGCTGCAGAAAAGCTACTATGAATGATGTCTGAAGAATCTGGAAGTTAAGTGCCATTTGGACAGTGATGTGAATGCAGAACTGCTTTTTTTCCTCAGTTGAAGTCTGAACTGCAAAAGCTAATCTGCTACTCCCTTAGAAGGTCTGTGCTACATAGAGCTGTTGACAGTCATGTTGACATAATACAATACTCTTGACTATCTTTGCAAGATTATAATGATACTTAGAGCTAGAAAAAAAAAACATAAAATCACAAATTAAATATTTGTTGATGTAATGGATCACAAATTAGAGTAATTTCCATGGAAACCCCTTTGATCTTCTTTCAGGAAAGACTGCCAACATATTTTGTTTGCTCCTTATTTAAAATACAATCTGCTACATGCTACCACATGTATCATTCCTCCCATAACCTCTACAAAATACCACTCCACAATGTGTCAGTAAGTCATGTCAGAAGTAGAGAAAAAGTGCAAGAATTATACAAAGCCATCATATATACAACTAACGGATAATATATTTACAAAATTAGTGTGTATAAAACACATTCTGCTTTTTATTTTGGATTTTGTTTGGGGGATTTGGATCATATATAAAAAGGGAGCAACATAAGTTCCAGTATAACATGTTTTGGAACTTTTGATTTTTCATTACAGTGATTTAGAAAAACTATGAAGCTTGCTCCATTACCTACATCAGAACATACTTTGTCACTTAGAGGATCTTTTCTTTAGTCTTGAAACAGCTTGCTCACTGATGAAGATTCTAGCACTGAAACATTGCCTGTTTAAGTCCCTTTCATGAACTGCACAAAGGGCAACAGTAAGATGAGAAGATGCCACATGTCCTGAAATGAAGCTCTCTGTTACTTGGAGAAACTACAGAGATGTCAGACTGGAGCTACTTTCTCACTTGGTGCATACAGGAGAGCCTGTTCCATCCAGGTTGCTGAAGATGTGAAATTTGTATGAAAAATTCCTGGCAATGGTTGCTGGCACAGAGCACTACACATATCAGCATTTGCATCCCCGAGTCAGGCATTCACTGTCAGATGGCCAAAAGTCCTGTGTCTTTGGCAGGAAAGAGCAGGTAGTCCTAGAACTTCCATAGAGCTCTGCTGCAACTGCATACCTGCTCTGAGCCAGATGCACAGATGGTTAAACCACTAGAAGCTGTTCTCAGGAACAAGGCCACTGCCCTGACCTCTTCTTATTCTCTTTATGTCCCTAGTTACTGTCAGAATGTAAATAGATCTAAGTGCTCTCTGAGCTGACTCCTTTACAATACTATAAAGTGCTTTTGTTTTCATTGGAAAATTCCAGGTACTGCTTATAAAGTGCTTCAGCAATACAAATTATGTCTCAAGACATGAAGGGCTGTGGAAGTGGCCAAACAAGCAGAACGCGAATCCGCTTTACAACATAAAGGGATGCATGGAGCTTTCTGAACACTACTTCCTGCCTTACAGTGTCAGACACAGACACGGAGGCAGGTTTAGGTTATGATCCAATATACCCTCACAGATTCTGAGGGTATTCTGTCGCACTTCCTGCTTTGAGATACTACCACTTAAGAAAGATTAACGGAGCAAACCCAGCAGAGTTTAGTCCCAGGTTCCCTGGACCTCAAAGCAATGACCCATAGTTGTTTGTGATCTAGTATGCACGATTTTTCTCTCTGCTTTTCCTTTATACAGGTATTGGGCATTTACACATAAGCCAAATTGAACGCTAACAATGACATTTTCTAACTGTATTGGTTCTTTAGTAGATTTTTCCTCTGGGAAAAATTATGATTAAGGAAAAAAAATATGCAGGACCACTATGTTACACAATAACAAGACAAAGGCAGGATTTTTTTACTTTATAGTCTAGTACAAAATAAAGAAAGTTTCAAGCAGCTTTTACATTAGAACTTATCATTATGTTGCTAAAGGCAAAAGGAAAGGTAACTTCTGTAATCTTGCACAGCAAGAAGCAAGCAACATGAATATTGCAACAGGTATAAATAAGCATCTCAGGTGCAGAAAGAACACACTGACTGTGCACTACTGTAAAACAAAAACTAGTAATCTCAGTTGAAACTATGCAGCATGCAGAGCCAGAACACTCAGAAGCAATCTGGCATCACAATAGCAGACAGCTTGCTTTACAGTCAAAGCAAGATTAGAATATTTCCTAAACTTTTATCAAAAAGGAATGTTTCAACATAAAGCTGATTAAAACAGTTCTTGCTTAAGCTTTCCATCAAAAAAACCCACAAAAACTGCAATTCTGTTGGCCTGACTCGACTCAGTCCTGATGGATACATGATGCTTTGACAGCAAAGAAGAGAGAAAGACAAGCCATCAAATTACAGTCAACAAAGACTATTATGGCAACACTCACTCCCTGACCAAAAGAGAATATTCTCTTTTTCAAAGAGCATATTTTGATTTCACATATGCTTTGGATAATGACGAAAGTTGATTAAAGCAATCAGGCATCTTTATTTTTAAAAAAGTTGTGTTTCTAATAGAATATATGTTGTTAGAATCTTCACGATTCGAATGGTAGTCTATGCAATTTATATGTAGAGAGAGCTATACACAAAGTAGCCTATTACCTTTATTTTCTTGACAGCAAATACACAAGAATTGTGAAATATTTTTTTTCTTCCCCAATTTTCATGCACGTACTTAGTTTGAAAAACAAATGTAAACGGGCATAATCCTAACTGCTAATGCTGTGAGAAAGACCCCATTGATAGAAGGAGAGGGTCACATTAGGACAGAGGTCTTCTGTATACATTCAGAACCAGCTAAGACCTTGGCAACTGTATTTTCTGTGTCAGTTTAGAGATATAACTCAATTTTCTGAAGTCTGTTTTTCATTGGTACTGAAAGCCTCTAGCTGAAGTGGTGTTTTCTGTTTAAACGGTTGCTCTGAGGTCACAGATAGGCTCAATAAGAAAAGGGCCAAAGCAGTTACAGGCACTCTGTAAGTATTACAACAACCACGACTGTGTTTAACAATATGTTGTGTTGTTTCATTACCATATTAAGCACAGCAACACGAGCTAAACATAGGAGAGAAGGCAAATGCTTATGTTTTTGTAAGTTCTGCATTTCAGTTTCATAACTGCTTTACCAGTTATTTTCTCAGTTACAGACAAATGAGTACCACAACTAAAGAAATGCATAATTTCTGCAGACCTAAACAGGTCAACCTGGCAACTACCAGTACAAGTTAACACTTAGAAAGTTCCTCACAGAGTTGTAAAAAAAACCAAACCAAACCAAAACCCCAACAAACCCCAAAACAACAAAATGTTCCTTACTGTAATTAAAAGGCAGACAGCAAGGAGAATTCTGCAGTGAAAATTTTTAACTCGGTATTTTTTCAATAGCATTTGATACAGATATAATATTGTGCATGCATTAATACATTTTAATAAGGATTTATTAATATTCTAGGAAATAATTGGACACATCAAGACAAATATTTTTAATTGATTTGTAAATCTACCCATTCGTCTCACAAGATTTCAGAGTACATCTGGTGTTGTTCCAACATTAATTGCAGTCCACAAATTATAAGGCAATCTTATTTATTTATTTAACAGAAAATCAGTGATTCACGCACACTATTCAGAGGCATGTGATACAGCTTAACATAATGAGAGCCAGAGGCCTGATGGTTTTATACCCATATCTGTGAACATCTACATTATGATTCTGATATAGCTGAAATCATTAATATGCTATAGTTGCTATTCACTTAATACAAAGGTAAGCTAAAACGTCACGTCTTTATTTGATGATTTTTAACGTTACATTTTTGTCCTTGAATTGGAAAATCTGTCTCCTTTTCCCCACAGTAAAGTGCATTTTGATTGCATTTAAATTACCGATTAAAGCATTTTTCTTATTACTATAGTCCATCAATTTTTTTTTCGTTCAGAGCAAACAAGTCATACAACAGTATTTATCATTAACAATAAAAAGTAGGGTAATAAACTTTCCATTAATATAAAAATAACTTTTAGATCCACTGAAAAATATAAATTACTGGAAAGGAGTTTCCTATAACGTATTGCAAGAAATTCACCAAATCAAAACCACTGTAATGGAACAGTTATTAGCTGTCCAATAACAAGTAGGGACTATGAATTTTAGCTTCGTTTCATGGCCCAGGAGCCCAAGAAGGACTTTTACATCTCACCATAGCATGTTCTAAATTACAGCCACTGAACATTCAAAAACCACAATCTAAAGAGCAAGCAGATGAAATGCAGAGAGCAAGCCTAGCAAAAACATCAGAACTTTACCAGAAAAGGGAAGGTAATTCAAAAGATGCTAGGCCAAATTCTGGCTTTATTAATCATACATATAATTCACCCAGGGTAAAAGAAATAGGATGAAAGTAAAAAAGCACAAAGATTTGCCAAACTTAGTCATAAGATTTTTCACCCCAACCTGAGATTCAAACGTATCACTTCACTGGTATTGGCAGACCCAGTCTGGCTGTAAGGAAACTCTCTCTCTGTAAAGCCTACTTTACCTATTTTGTCAAAGCATTACAAAGAGTTTCTACACAGTATCTCCTTTCACAGACATGATCACAAAATAATTAGTAGCAACAATTCTTAGACTAACAACATTTAGATGACGTTAAAATAAATACAGACGTAGCTAACACTGTTGTTAGATTTATCACTTTGCTAGTAAATAAGATTAATTAGTTTATGGCCCCTATACACTCCTATGGGACAGTTCTGGAAACAACACAGAGTAACAGCTAATTCCAGTGTCTACATCTCCTCAAAACCAGTCACGAGCCATATAAAGTGTTCCAACAGCCCAGGCTTCTTCATCAATGTTTTATCAGTTAATTAGTCATTTTACCAAGAGCAGAGGCACAGCCAGAAGGCCTTCACAAGCCTCACAGTCACTCTCACCACCACAGGCACTCCTGACCAGCTCACACCTCATTTTCTGGGGCCCGTCCATCCCCAGCACACCCCCCCACCAGACACAGCAGCCAGGCCCCTCTCCTCCCCACACCCTAGCTGCCTCAGGTCCCCAAGTTCCTTACCTCTGAATCCATGCCAGGAGTACCACAGGCCTGATGACGTCCCTGTCTGTCACCCAGCAGCTACGGCTTCTCACCCTGTCTGTGGGGAAAGCGCCCAAGGAGGGATGAGTATTACCCCTTCAGTTTCAGGGCACCCGCTCCTCAGCTCCCCACAGCCAGCACCACAATGGGACCTCAGCCCAGCCAAAGGAAGCCCCTACCACCCACCAGCTCTTTGACTGGGCAGCCAGAAATTAGCGCTAATTTTTCCCAGCTGGGTCTAATTAGGCAACATTGCAAACCTGACAAGAAGTCCACAAGGTCACAAGGGCCTCCTACCTTTTTTGTTTTCTTACTCAAGTGTGGGGAGAGAACACCCTGCTCCTAGCCCTCTCTCTTTTAACAGCAAACGCCCATCTCTCCTCACCCTGCGAGCCGGGCCTGCCCTCTGTGGTAAGTGGCTGACGGACTCTTTTAACACAGGTTGAGGGACAACAGAACTTTTCCTTTCCCTCCTAACAGAAAATGTGCCCAGGACACTATCTGGGAGAGGTCTGTGTGGGACCTCGGGAGCTGCTGGGGCCATGGTGGGCTCCAGTTGGGGCAGAAGGCGGGAGCTGGGGCCTGTATCCATTCCTGCTTTATTTTCAAGAGAGGGCTCTAATATCTGTGTCTCATTAAAGCATGTGGAAGAGAGCTCCACCAAAACCCCAACAAACTGATTACCTCCCTCTATTTGACTCAGCAGTTTTGGCTGTGAGAATAAATAGCAAAAATTTAATAATGATGATTAATATAATAACAATAAAGAGTAAAGCAGTGTTATTAATGATACATGTGGCTTGGTTGGGGAGCGAGAAGTAGGAGTATTATGAGGTTTAATTTTGTTCTAGTCAGGTGATTTTCTAAAATGCTAAATGATAAGATTAAGAACATCTGTTTTAGAAATAGTTATCTAGTAACATTGCTATTAGCCTTGGATAACGTGTTGCTTTCACTCATTTTTAATCTACTGTACAGCCTTCAAGTGGGGCCAAAATCGGATAAGTTAACTAATCTTTCGTAGGCTTTTAAATGTGGCATTTCTGTATGTTGGAATATGTCTCTACATCATTTTCTGGGATCAGTATATGCTTTTGAAAGGGATAAGTTTAATATTGCAATAAATAACACACCTTAGGTTATTTCCTCCTTAATTCCTACTTAGAGTTTAAAAAATATTGTACAAAATAACTGGATATTTAGCAAGAATCATTTGGTTGTGCTCCATTTCTTTTTTGTTTGCTTTTGGTGACTACTTGAAGTACTGAGTTTTATTAGTATAAATGCTTTGGAAAGTGAATTTTCAGCTTATGCAGGCAACAGCTTGCCAAAGCAAAGCTTAAATTTAGAAATGTAAACATTTATCCAGGAAGCATTTCTGTATATATAATTGGCTTACAAATAACAACGTATGTTGTTTGACTGATAACAACAAAACAAGAAACCTACATTTTCAAAAGGTCATAGGCAACCTATGGAGCTTCAAAATTATGTTTGTACAGTAAATGCAAATATTACATATAGAAATAAATCTGCTTCTGCATTTGTGACAATTAAGAGAAAAGCTACATTTCAAATAAATTATTCATGGCATGTGATTCACATATACTCTGATGTTAACCTAACCTTGAGTTGCTTTTATTGTGATCTAGAGAAATTATTCCTATGCCCTCTACAAACGCAGTAGGGTTTAGAAATGTCATTACTCCTGCTTAATCTCTGAACTCTTCTCTGACATCTCCATTTAAAGAGAAACTGTAGCAGATACTCAGGAGCACATTTACACTTATTTTGTATAAAACCAAAATAGTACAATTTCCACATTAGTATGAGAACCACAGTCTTTTTACTAGTTGTGATTTTCTCTTTTTGAAGCTAGTAAAAATTGAAATTTAGAAAGCAGTCTCATGCTCTGTGCCTTGAATATATTTAAACTCTATTATTACACTGATTCATTAAAGTGTCTATATTTTATCTTCTCTTCACTTTGACCCTCCACCCACATTTTAATTCAGAGACAAGCACTGTATGCATTGCATAATACATCACATAGGCAAGAGGTCTTACATTTTAAACAGCTTAATGCAGCTGTTGGTTTAACTTTATAAACCAGAGCAAATATGCAGGAAATTGCTATATTGATCCTTTATTTTATAGTCTGCTAATATTAACTTCAGGTTCTTTTATTTATTTTACTGTTATTATTATGATGCCTGTATTTTTAAAAGGGATTTCAGCAGTCAGCTATCACATTTTTTACAATATGATATTTAGAATTTTGTTTAGAATTGCATGTATCAGTAAAGTATTTTATGTGTGTTGATTTTCAGTTGTACTTAAATCATATTGATAACTCCTGATGTAATTTTTTACTCTTTTATTTCCCAGATTTTGATGTTGTAGCCCACTTAAAACTTACAATAGAACTGGTGAGTCCAATATTTCTGTTTTGGAATTCTGTCTTGCCTTTTTGATTATCTGGATGAACGATGTATCTTTGAAGATCTGATGAATTTTCAGGTGGTAGTTGCTAGGTGAGCACCAGGATGAATCTCATACCTTCATAAATGATTTCTGTATGATATGTAAATATTTTAGTATCCATTTATATGCTGATAACATTGTTCACTACAGAGATCCTTCATTGTGTTAAGTAACACTTCATCTATCTTTAGAAGATGATTTTGTTAGTTTAGAAAGAACTATAAATCACATACCAAATATCTGTGTATGGAATGCACAGTTTAGGGTAGTAGAATTTCACTGTTGTACTTGAAAGGCTAATGTTCTTTTCATGTCTCAGCACTAATATACATATAAGAAAAGATCTGCTTTTTGTATTTTCCCTCTAACTTGCCTCTACCAGTCATCACCCATTATTTTGTAGAATTTTTTCTTTTTATCTGATCAGTGAAATTTCTGGTGACAACTTTTACCTGAAGGAGGGCCTTTTTATTTTGCTTAAATCACAATCAAGTTAAGTTCTGGGTTTTATCATTTACCAGAAAGCAGCAAATGATGTGGTTAGCACTGGCTGCTTAAATGTTCTTCGTATATTTTGAAAATTATAATGAGAAGACTTATATCTGAAAAACTAAAATTCTAAATGCCAGTTAATTCCTGTTAACTTTATTGAGCTAATTTTTATTATTCTTTTCCAGATAATGGTTTACATCACTTTAAGATTAGGAACAGTATCGGTGTCTTCACTTTGCAATTGTTATTTTTGATACCACAGACTGTAGTTTATGCAATACAGTTGACTGGTCTTAAGTTAGGAGGAGAATCTATCAGAATAATATCTTCCTTTTAATGTATTTAATTAGATTTCAATAATATTTAAGTATGCAAGACAACTGGGAAAGGGAAAGAAGAAAGACTTTTCAATCATGCACAAAGCTTCAAGCTGCCCACAGGATGGTAGTTCTACAATTGCAGATTCATAATTCTGTGATGACAAACCTTCAAAATGAAGGGTTCACAGAGTTTTTTCACTCCATATTGGAGGAAAATGTGGGGTGGGGGTGGGGTTTTCTCCAATATTGGTGGCTTATTGATTAGGTTTGCAATGTAGCAAAGCCAGCTTGAGTTCTTTGCTCAGCTTGAAATGAGGGCAGTATTACGCTGCAGTTGCTCATTGAAAGGAAGTGGGAATTCTAGTAGTTGGGCATTGCTAACTCACAGGCACTGCAAAACTCTTTGCTTAAAGAATGTTTCTGATAACAGAACAGATAACATCTCTGAAATATTTTAGCATCAGCTGAACAGCATTTGCCAACTACCTTTCCTTTTTTTTATGTATCCCAACCAGCTTTAGTTCTAAATATTTATGAAATAAATAATTGTTATATTTCACGGTGCAACTAATTTAGTGAATTGTTTTAAATTTGTGTATAAAAGTTTTTCAGCACCATGCAACTAAAACTCAAGAAAGGTTCATCTGGAGAGATTCTACTCTTGTATTCTTCAATAATTCACACAGATGTTACCGAGAACAAAATTTTCCCATCAGTTGGAAATCTCATAACAGTAATGTCACTGATATGCAGGAATAATTTTGAAATGTGTCATCTTTTTATCAAACAGAAACTGAATGTAGTGTTCTGCTCTTATGATATTAGTAATTAACATAAAAATAAGTTTCAATACAGGATGTGAGCTATGAGTCTTAATTTATTCTTACTCAGCCTATAGTTGGAACAAACTTTGTGAAATTTCCTGTATTAATTTATTGCTACTCTTTAAGTACAAGGTGAGTTACAGCTGAACATTACCAGAAAATTACTGATCTAATCTGAGATACTTTCTAAGTTCCAGTCACTCATGCTGTGGAATGATGAATAAAGGATGCAGCAGGCAGACAGAGTTCACGGGATTTTCAGGAGAAAGAAGACTTTATCCTATTTAAGGGAAAAAAAATAGGTTGTTTTGTCTTGGCAGAAGATATAGTCATTCTTTAGGCGTACCAGGCAATGGAAGAGAATTTAGAGAATAATGTTGGCCCAGAAGATGATGAGAGTGAGCTTGCTGGAAATTAGGAGAGTTCTGCACATCAGAACAATGATGTGCGCTGCAGGGCAGTGGGTTTGGGCAGAAGAAGCTACTTGTTTTTAGGACAGGGCTTGCAAAAAGTCTTGTTCCCCATGTCTGGCAACATGTTAGAGCAAAATATTATTTAACTGTAATACAGTATCATCATTTGAAATTTTAGTAGTGTTTTGTAGTGAGTGTTAACATGATATTAACGAGTAGAAACATTTGAAGCAGATCGGGATACGTTCTGGCTACTTTCCTCTGAATGAATTGCTGATTCATTTTGTATAGCTTAACATTACTTGACCTTCTTGTACTTCTGTTAATATAGTGCTTGTACTTAAAGCACAGGAAAATGTTGGAAAAGCTAGCCTGAAACTATTAGAACAAAGTAATTAAAAGTAACACCAGATGAGCTGAAATCTATCCTGTTCATTGACCATAATGTCATAGGTTTTTCAGTGATGAGAATAACTGCAGCAAGATGGTGCTTTTTTCTCTATCTTGGGAAAAGGGCAGCATGACTAGGATGGGTATAACTAGAATGGCTCAGGGTTATGTTGATAATTTAACTATGCTAGATCCTTCTGCTAGGTCCATTTGTGGAAACTGCTGGTTTCCTTTTGACTTTGATGGTGTCAAGTTGACCACGCTTCTAATTTAGCCACTTTATGATTAATTTTATGTTGCTTGGAGAACGGCACTAATGTAATGCACCTAAAGCTGCTCTGCTTTACTTAATTGGTTATTATGAGATTACTTCTTGAAAAAAGTTGAGGCATTTGTTTCCTAAAGAAAAGCCATCCATTTCAAGGGAAATATCTTTCCATACAATTAAGTGCAGAATAGCAGCAAGGTCACTTAGAACAGCAAGTCCAGGTGGCCCTGTCTCTCTGACTGTTAAATCTTGGGTGAAATATATGCTGTCAGTGGCTGAGATTAATAGTTCTATTTGCTGTTCAGTATATTTGAGAAACTGCTATTACTAATGTAATTTGGGAAGAATTTAAAATTCTCAAGGCCTTTTCTAGAGTCTTATCTGTATGTGTCATGGTAAGGATCTTTTTAGCGTTTTATAGAAGGCAAAATAATATGGCAAATTTATCTCAGTAGACTTGTGCTCAGAAATATCTGGTCAAAGTATTTCTTGTTCAATAATTATTCCTTATAGCCCTATTTTCTATCATTTTACTTGCTTGAATTAAAAAAAAAAGAAAATATTAACTGGAGACGAGAGATGCATTAAGACTTGCTCTGGAATTTGTAATATTTCCATTATTCTTGGTGAGTCATATATTATTTTCCTCATTAAGCAGAATTGAGATTTTGTGTCACTAGTAGTTTTAAAGTGCTGTGCATCTTGCTTTTGGGTGTTCTGATAGGTATTGTACAGTTGTAATATATCAGCAAAGTTTCTCATGTCTCCTTTTAATGGGGTAATATCAACCTCTCTTTATACAGTTTTTAACTCAAGAAGTGGGCATTGTGTGCTGAAATTTAAAATGTTTATATCCTTTTGCTATTCATGTATTTCAGTGCCAGTCCCCAGTATGCCAGGCAAAATGGGATAAGCAAGTTAAAAGAAGATACAGTCCTTATATGCCACTTAGATTTTTTCCAAGTTTTTTTTTCTTGCTTAAGAAACTAAACTCCTGATGAAAGTAAAGATGACCTTAAAAAGGGTGTAGAATAAGTGTTGCTTGGTCTCTGACCTTTGTGTGGTATTTCAGGAATATATTATCTGTGATAATCTATCAAAGAACACTTTTTCAGGATATCTGTTGTGACTCTGGTCTTACAGCATGAACACAAATGTGCTTAAAATGTTAATATAGTAAACACAGCTTTGAGTGTTTGAGTCTATATTCTGCAAGGTACTATGAGTATTTAACTTTTGCTCTGGTCAGGGGAAAGAAGCATTTAATGCCTGCAAAAAAAATATCTTCTGCAACTTGCAGATTCAATCTCTTTTAGATAATTAGTAAGCTTTAGAGCTGTAACTCAAAATTTACACAGTAGCACTGGTAATAGCAATGCTGTTGGAAGGAGATACCAGTGTCCTGTTGATTAACGCTACTCAGTGAAGAGCTGTTCCTAAATCTTGTGTAATTTAGTCCTTGAGAAGTTGTATTTATAATGCAAGCTGCAAATTTGTAGTATGACAGTGAAATTCACTAGTGTATGCTAATTCTTTCTGTTTAGATATTGGCCTTTGAGCAAGATAGAAAGTAGGGCTGAAACAATAGAAGGATATACTTAATTTCGACTTTTGTTCTGGTTGCATTAAGACAGCATGTAAGAGTTCATCTTGGTTTAGATGTGTAAATGGTCGATTGCTGTGGTGTGACTCATTTAATTCAAAGATAATCTCCAACATGGACTCATAGGAGCAATGCCATAGAAATGCCTGTCTCTCTCTATTTGCTGCAAGGCTCACCTGGGTAACTACTTCACATATACATATCTACTGAGAGATCTGTGGATGTAGATTGAGGATTGTGGGTGAAGTACGTGTACTCTAGAAAGCCATGTCACAACAAGGACCTAAGTTTTTATGCAAATATGTTTTCAGTTGGCTCTGTGTGTTGCCATTTTTGTGCCGATATGCAGGTAAGGGTAAGATCCTTTTGATGATAGTGCTGATGATGGAATTTACTCTACAGTACTGGGCGTTGAAGAATAACATGTTTTTTAGTTAAGGCTTGCTGAAAAATTATTTAAATATTAAATGCACCAAATTTCAGATTTTAAAAAAAAAAGCGTACTAATTTTGTGTGTGTTTGAGCAACAGTGTGAATATACACACTGAAGGCTTGCACACGGATCTCTAGAAAAGTAACTACCTGCATGTGTACTCAGATACTCATTTACATGTGCTAAATGGACCACAAAAAACAGATGTGCTGCTCTTCATACAGTACTTTTTTTTTAACTAAAGGTTCTACATGTTGGTATTTCACTAGGAAATCAAAAAACTTATGAAACGGCAGCAAAGATGATTAAAACACCCCCAAACAACAAAACTGTTTCACGAGCTATGAGAATAAAGAATAATTTAAAAGGCAGCAGGTCGGGCACTGGTTTGCGTTTTGAGCCATGACCCTTCAGCTTATTTTAGGGTTTTGGTGGATTTTTTTGACTAATACCTTGTCTCTGTCATTTCAAGTAACCTTCTTGCATTGCTAGAGGAAATAGACTTGACTGGTTCCTGACTTCAGCATAACCTTTTCAAACCCATAATCTTCCCCAATTACTCCTACTGTGTGGGGTTATGAAGTGGAGCTTTGTTTTGCTTTTGTATTGTGGCAAAATCCAAAACAACAACAAAAAATTTCCCTTCTGTTTTTCAGAAGCATCGTTGCATTTTGTTTTCAGCCTCCATAAAGCGTAGAGAGAGGTGTCTGTAGTTTTCAGGCAGTTTCTTGTGACAGGTCTAGAAAGGGGCGCTGTCACAGCAGTTGGATTTTGTGTTTTGATGAAATTTGCCAACATATAGGCAAATATTTAAGAAATGGGTTCTTACTCAGACCGAAATGCATGGGTATCTGCATCTGGCTGGAAAAAGCTTTGTTCCCTGAAGCATCCTTGTCACTTCCTTGTTGTTCCACACACATTTATGAAATGCTAAACCAGCCTTTGGGGAATCTTAGTTGTGCTGTCTCTTGACTTCTATTTTTGCTACGACTGGTATGTGTAACTTTTTACCCACCTGATACTTTCCCAGGCTACAAGGAGAAACTGCCTCTTTATGTCAGAGACTGCATATTTCCCAAGCTTAGTAATATTTCAAGGAAGCCCTGAAATAATAATTTGCTGTTAATACTGTTAAGACATAATGAATATTTCATACCAAGATGAACATAGGTTCTGAATCTAAAAGATTGTGTAGTACCAAACTTTAAATTAGGAAATGAAATATATTTAAATTACATTGAAGAAGGCTCTGATTAACAGTATTAGCATTAAACTTGGCATTTTATTAAAAACACATGACATGTGCTCAGTAAGAAGTGCTCTATCTTCCTGGAAGTATTTCTGTATATATTTGTCTTCTCCTTCATGCAGTGATCTGCTGAAGAGTTTCACAGAGAATTGTCTTAAGCATCTGCATAGCCTTCACAGCGCCAGGGTGACGAACGTGCGTCTCCCAGTGACTGTTTTACCTGACGCAGCCACAGCTGGTTTTCAAGTACTCGGTGTTTGTGCTTCTGCGGGGAACTTTTTGCCAAGGTTGTACATAATTTACAATGCACTATCTGAATCCTATCCCTTTGCAACTCATTTTATACTTTTCTCATTTTCAGAAAACTTAATTAACTTCAGAGTAGGCTCACTGCCTCTATTTGAAGGAAGAGTTGGCTTTACACTTATGTCTGCAGTTGGAGCCTATGAGAGGTATAAAACTGGTCCTCTGTGTGCTCCCTGGTTATTAATTCAGGGCAGAAAAATAAAGAGCATGTGCAACATCCCTTAAGCCTTATTGTCCTGGACCTAGACCCCAGCGAGGTAACATGGAGTGTGATGTACACTTTAATTGTGACAAGGCACAGTTAACAAATATGCCTTTTAAGGCAATGATCTTTAAAAGTATATGTACCTTTGTGAAGGATGAGAATAAAAGCCCTTAGGAATGGGAAAACAAATAGTCAATGTATGACCCTTTAATAGAACTGGTTTTATTTGTTATCTAAGCTGATGTGGCAGGTCTGCTAAACTTCAGACCAGACCCTCTTGATCTTGCAGGAGCTTTTCAAGCCTTGGAAGTCTATCAGACAACAGATTTTGTTGGGGGGATACAGCAGAATAATATAATGTTAATTAAACCATCAGTCATACGAGTTCATAGTTTTCTGTCATGTATATTCAAAGGGTTGTGTGTGTTTAAGTTTGTCTTCAAGTCTTATTTCATATTGTTATTTTTCCTACCTATAAGGGGATTTGCCTATATATAGCAAAATGACAGCTGGTATTCTGGAGGGAGAAAAGTTTTATCAGCCTTGTTAGGGATTCAAGCTTTTAGACATGTAAGCTGATTGCAAAATGTTCGTTTTAGTCCTCTCACCCCCTCAAAGATAATGCTGTATTCAGGATGCTCGTGTGAAAGTGTAAGTAGTGGTTAAGATTGCAAAAAGCCCTTGGAATATGGGAACTTTTGTGTTTCATTCATGTGTTTTGAAGTAGAGTCATTAAATTTACTGAAAAAGATAATTGGGGTGAAAATGAAATAGTCTGGTTTTTAAATGTAAAAGGTAAAATTTATTTGCCTTTACACATTCTTAGAACAATATGTCTTTGAAGGAAAATGTACTAGTTTGTCTAATTTAACTGCTTCTTTTGGCATAGAAATCTTAGTAGTTGTTTTTTTTTTTTTTAAAAACCCTCCAATATCTCTGTACTAGAGATAATTTTTCATTTGGTTCTTCTGCAAGATTAGAACAGTAGAATTTGAGATGTGGTCGGCTTAATGTTTAGTGAAAAGTGCAGTATTTTTCAGACATATTTTACAAACCTCACATACTTTGAAAAACCAGTGTTGCCATACCAATCCAGGTACTTTCTTGAATAGTATTAAATCCCTCATTTTTGTCAGATCTTATCCTTGTTTCCGAAGTTGAAACAGCTGATAAAATGTGTCCTATTATGTTTTCTTTTGTGTTTTGTATTTAAAATGAGCTGTTAGTTATCAAACTATTTCACTAGAAGAATCAGATATACTGTTATTAGGTTTCTTTTTATATATTAAGTATCCACCACTGAGAGCTGGGTGCCTCCTAAAACCCTATATACCCTCTGCTAGAAGAATTTTAGAAGAATATACCCTCTGCTCTGAAGAATTTTAATATGACTGTCCCAGCATTTTGCAGACTAACATCTTATTTGGTTGAAAGTTTCTTCACCCCCTCCTCTGCAACTGTTGCTTTAACCTTGGTATGTTTAAGTCCATATTGAGGCTTTTTCTAAGTACTGTTATTAAGCTCACATGTAAATTACAAAAATTGTGCTTTCACTAAAATGCTAGCAATGTGCTCAGATCTAATTCATAGCAGTTTTCTAGTTTTGTGGAATTATTTTATGATTCTAATTTCAGGTGCAACATCTAAAAAAAGCCAGCGTGCATTCCTTCACAGTAATGATTGCGTATCTTGCTCTGCAGCACTGAGATATGTTTCTTTTCAGGCCAAATGCGAATTGTTTTGTGGAAGAATTTATTACTATGCACAGTTTGTTTATGCAATAAATCTTAGTCTTACACTTTACAAAATAAGAAAGCTTGGACTGTCGGTAGGTGGGTAGATATACTCTACCTGTTTCAAGGTTTATTTACCTGGACTCCACCATTTGAAGTATTATTTCGTATTTTCTAGATGGAAATTTAAGAATTGGGAAGAAACTGGCTCTAGGGTTTTCTTCTGTTGCGTGAGAATAAAATTGGGATGTCATGAGTTCACGTAAGAAAAAAAAAAAGAGGAAGAGAAAGTGACTAAAAATACCTAGAAGGTCAGTTGTTGAGGCTTAACTGTGGAATGTAGGAGATGCAGGTTCAAGGCTATGATTTGAAGCAAAACTTGACAAAATTGAATGCAAATTCAATAAATTTCAGCATTCTCAAACTTTTATGCTCTCCTCGAGCTTTTAGCTGTTTTGGAGCCAACCTTTGTCTTTTTCTCACACTTAAATTTATTTTTATGAATGCTGAATCATTGGCATTAAGGTATACCTTTGTACTTTAGAAATATTGGCCAATAAAAGACTGGACATTTCAGTTGCACACAGAATTCATTGATAAAAGTAGAGTATATTTTCTGGAGCACTCTGAAAACCACTCTGACATACCAAAGTGGAAGCCAAGTTTCCTCACCATCATAATCCAAATATGGGAAAGTTACCTTAAAGAATAAGTGAAGCTTTATTAAAGACCATTGTCAGATGTCTCCATCACACAGAATTGGCCCAATCATTAAAAGATATTGGGTAGCTTGCATAAATACAGCAAAGGTTGAGCATGAACAAGGGCACATACTGCAAATTTTCTCTAGTAGAAATCTCTGCTGCATTAGTGATGTAACAAAATTAGCCTCTTCTTCTCACATATATGGCTACTACAGTGTTTTCTGCTTGGAATATGGGCTTACTGGGGAAGAATAATTTGCTGTGGTTCAGAGGTATACGTTTTTCTGTCTCTCACATCATGCTGGCTTCTGTCATGAATACTTGCTCTAAAACTACCTGCACAGTGAAATAATTCCAGTGACCTTAATGTGGTGAACAGACCCACAGAGTAATATGGAGAATATTAATTCCAAATGAAAGTTTGAGAAAGTCCCATTAAAGACAAGGAAGTTTTTAAGATTATGGTGGAGAATTGCACCCAAGGATTACTGTTTGTCATAACAAGTCATTTTTTCATGTAAGATGGATAGGTGATATTTTACTTTTACAAGTAGTCTGTCAGCTCTTGCAGAGTCAACAGATTATGCTGAATAAAGCTTCAACTTTAATTTGCATTTGAAGATGTTTAGTATTATCTATAGGTATAATCTGTATAAAGGTATTTAGATGAGTTCGTCTTGACTTCATTGGGAATGACTCAAATTCAATAAAAAGTGATGCAATTTTTTATTGCCAGATTTACCGCATAGTGATTGTAAAATTTTATTTATGTTTTTTGGAAGTTGACAAATATACTCCTTAGGTGAACAAGAAGCAATAAAATCTATTTTGGAGATATACACTTAAATATTGCCTGTTATTGCTAGTGGTGAGAATACTGAGCATTGGAACTAGAGGAGGCAAAGTAAATATTTCTTATTCCGAGACATTAGGTGTCAAATAGATAAATGAAAATTCAAATTTAACCTGTTAGCAGTGTTTCAACTTCAGGAAGTTGTTGTTATTGCTTTGATATTCTTTATGAAAAATGGACACCAACTTGATAATCGTATGGCTGGCTTATAGCTGGGACTGTTAAATGAGAATTGGCCTACTTAGTTTTGGGGGAGGATGGCTGGTGAAAGCTATTCTCTAAGTAGATATTCTTGCGCAATAAAATAAACAAAGCTCTGTATATGAACTAATCAGATTTGTTGTGTATTATTTAAAAGTAGTGCATTGTTAATAAACCCTCCCCTCCAAGCCCCCCCCCAAACCAAAGCACTTTCCTTGTGAATACCATGTCACTATGAAAACTGGGCTGAATCTTTAAGTGGAAAATTTTATATTCTCATAAAGACCTCTGTGTAGTATACAAATATAACATACTGTGTTTAATTGAACAATAATAACAATAATAAACCAGGTTAAACAGAAAATCTCTCAAAAGCAAAGAGCCAACAGAAATATTATTGCGCAAATACTTTATTTGAAGATCACAATCGTTTTTTATCTGTTCTGTGTTTTATAGATAGAGCATATTATAATATACTCTCCTGCAATGGCAAACAAAAAGATGTGAGTTTAATGCATTCTTTAGGAACAGCAGCTTTGTGCATCTTGATTTACGAAGAGAGACTCATCTGTTTCCATGAATTATGGAACTTTGAGTTGCTTCTTTTAAAATCTGGCTGCAAATAGAACTGCCAGTTTATTGAGGCCAAAGTGTAGTTTCTGCTCGCTGATGATAAGAGGTGCTTGGCAGCACAGGCGATCCGATAGGGCAAGGACAGACTGGATGTCAGGACCGTAATGTGAAGAATGGTAGCAAGTCATTGAAAGTAATGGTTTGCAAAAATTTCACTTGGTGATTTCCAGTGGGGTTCATTTTCTGCCATCTGCTCTAAGACATCAAAACAATAAGATGAAACATGAAATTATCTGCATACTTCATTTGCATAATGAGAATGTAGATGTAGTTTTGCTGGCTAGCCTTTCGGTCTGGGCCAAAACAGGTTGTTTAACTTGTCACCAGCCACTTCATACAATGTTAGCATGTGATTGAAATATAGACCAAACTTAGAAACTCAGACCTAAGAGTAAAGAGCTCTGCAGATGGTAAAGAGGGACAATTTCAAACATGCTATATTTATCTTCTTTTGATTTGGTCAAATAATCCACTTTGTAACAGCTTTTAAAAAGTCTATTATATATAAAACATACATTGTCAGTCTGTGAGAATGAGTTAAACAGTTTACAGGGGTTGCCCAGAGAGATTAGCTGAGAGCAGAGATATTGTCAGCAAACCCATTCACTATCACCCGAAAGCAAGGCTCTGGAGCAAAGCTAAAACTTGTCAGAGGTTAGTTGTAACAGAGGAGATTAGCTAATGTCAGTCAAGAAACGTGCTTCCTTGTGCCTGGAGGTAGGCTGGAGTCATGATCTCAAGGTATTTTTGTTTGACTTGCTTGTTTACTTACTTAAAGAAGGGAAAAAATCCAAGAGATCTTTATTCGTCATTGGCTGTCCAAAAATAGGAACAGGCAACAGAAAATCTATTATAATTTCTCCAACTGGCTTAAAAACCCATGGGTGTAGCTGTGGGTCCAGGTAGTCAAAGAACAAATGTGTTTTAACCCTTACACTGCCTTGTTCATTCATCTATGCACTGTCATTTCATTCTAACTCCCTTAGAGTGATGTTAAGTTTGAAATGCTAAAGGTATACTTAGGTGATTTGAAAAGAAAACTTTTGGTTTTAACATTGTTTTGCTTGTTGCCAATCTGCTTTCAAGGCAAGTATTTTCATGGTAGGGTAGTCATAGCCCAGTAAGCTGTGCACCACAAGGTGGCACTGATGGTGTGTGATGATTGTCTCATTTGAGACTTATTTTAGATATCTCTTCCTGGAAATCTGATCACATATGAAAGGCCTGAACTAAATAACTTCCTTTGACCTCCCTGGGAAATACCTATATTGTGGAACTGGCAAATAGACTGAGGTGTGCATGCGTCGTTGTATAATGAATGAAACTGCAGTATGACAGATCCCAGCACGTTCTTAGCTGGATGCATGACTGCTGAGGTGCATATGTAGAGGTTAGTGGAGTATCTGTAAAGGGGGAGACCTGGACTACGCTCTCAGGAGCTTTAGATGTCATTCTGCAGTGCTTTCTCTACTGATTTTGAAGAAAGCTTTGTTGAGTTGCCATTCTTTTTTTTTTTTTTTTTCCTATTTTAAATGCTGCTTTTAAAAATGCTGATCAAAACAAAATAATAAAAAAAAGAGGTTATTTTGACTCGGTTTTGATTAAGAGGCTGATGTACAGGGTCTTCAGACTTGTGCCCCTTTTGGTCGCTTTCTGAGTGCAGGAGTGAATCAGTTAACATCATACTTTCAGATACATAGGGCAGTAGGTGTTTGAATTACTTTCTCTTGTAATTGTATTTCATTTTAATGATCAGATTTCTCCCTACAAGTTCATATTAGGAAATACAAAATAGCTTTCTATTCTTCTTCAGTCATTTGATCTTATTTTCATCTCCAGCATGCTTCCTTGTATTGGGATCAGAGGAGAGCTCACAGCATAGCCAAGACTTTCTCTTACCCTGTGATGGAATTGTTTGTACTTGGCCTTTAAAAATGTTTCTTTAAAGAGCTGCCAGGATTCTGGGACAGCTTGCTTCCAGTTCTCATTTAATGAGAACTGCCTTCCTGAAATGCAAGTTGTTTTTATTGTGGAGTTATTTTTCTCAGTTTTTAGTGGTAAAGTGTATTATTATTTAACGATCACTGTCATCCAAGCTACCTTCCACTTTGACATCCTTAACCTGGTTCTTGCACTTCGTGTGATATCAAGAGGACATTCCTTTTCACCATCATCTGTATCAAAAAAACAGGTACCTGTGGGACTCACGAATCTGCTGACTACTTAGTGTCCTGGTGTATTGCTTGTCTAACAGCTACCTCTATAGTTAAAATTCATTGTTATTTCAGGTCTTGTAGAAAAGACCCCTGGATTTTTCTGGCTGTAGGATCTGCTATATACCCTCACCATTGATTGCATCTGTGACCTTTTCCTATTTTATCCCCTAGCTAGTGATTTTTCAACTGGTACAAATAATTCTCCTGAAACTGGACCTCAGAGTAAACATATACCTCTTTGACATGCAGTGTTTTCTGTTCAGCCTGGAGAAGAGAAGGCTCTGGGGAGACCTTATTGTGCCTTTCAATATATGAAGGGGGCTTATAAGAAAGACTGAGAGAGACATTTTACCAGGACCTGTACTGACAGGACAATGGGGAGAGGTTTTAAACTGAAAAAGGGTAGATTTATTTGGATATGGGGAAGAAATTTTTTTATGATGAGAGTGGTGAGATACTGGAACAGGTTGCACAGAGATGTGGATGCCCCATCATTGGAAATGTTCAAGGTCAGGTTAGACGAGGCTTTTAGCAACTTGACCAAGTGAAAGATGTCCCTGCTGATGGCAGGGGGATTGGACTAAATGATCTTTAAAGTTTCCTTCCAACCCAAACCATTTCATGATGCTATGATATTGTTTGCTTAGTACAAAAACTGAGGGATTCGTCCATGAAAACTTAACCTGTGTTAGACCAGTAAGAGGGTTACTAAAATATTTATATTTGCTTTTTTCTTCCTTTGAAATATCAAGTCTTATACATTTACATCCTATGCAGTAAGTGTAATGCATGTTTTATGGAAAATATGTACACATACTTATGAAGATCTGCATATGTCATTGAAATGGATTAAAATTAATTGCTGCAGATGAGAGGTACTGGTATAATGCATTGTGGGTAGTAAAGCAACATGAGACTTTTTTGCTGAGCTAATAAAATGCAATTTGAGAAAGAATGAGTCCAATAAAGAGTTCAGATTTATATGGTGATTCCCCTCTGCCCCACCTTGTAACTTTTAAAAAACGTTAATTATTTTACTGACATGAAAGAGAGACAGGAGATTGTTTCCCATATGGTAAGGGGGAAAGTCTGAGAAGAAAGAGATGGATCCTTCTCCATGTTAAGCCCATACAGCTGCTCTTGCCTGTGATTACTTGGGGAAAAAAAAAAATCTCTCAAATGGTCCCCTGGCTGGGCTACACAGAGGGGGGAAAAGGCAATATAATGGGGTTGTTCTTTGCTAGATGATATGCTACAATGGTCTTTTAGATCTGTGTGAGAAAGGTATGGTCTTGTTTGAATGTGGCAACCACAAAGGGATGTCTCTGGCATTTTACCTGCATTTTTCTTTTCTGATACGTTCCTTAGAAGTTCACATGCGTATACAGGTCTTGGATTTAGATTGTATTTTCTGCAAACTTATGAATGCTTAGAAAATACTTTTTGATAAAACACAGATTATGTTTCTAAACTGAACTGAGCTCCCAAGTCCTTACAGCTAGTACTTCTGTGTTGGAGGAGGGGAATGGGACTTCAGAAAAACATTAAAATTCTGCTGAGATTTTTAAACCTCATAATTAATGAGGAAAACGCTAGATATTCATGTCCTAGAAATATTGTACCTGGGTATCTTACAAACAGCATCATCTTCAAAGCTGGTTAACTGTTGTATGCTGTTTTCTTTAGTGACAAGCATATTTTCAGACTTACACAAGAAAATGTATAAGACCCGTGCGATAAGAATTAATCTGAATGCTGAAGATTTAAGGCTTAATTATAATTCTGTTCCAAGGCAACGGACTGTGTGAACTGCTATTACTAAACTGTACTGTGTAAACACTGCATACTGATGGAATTTGCTTGTCAACCCCACTGGCATTTCTGTGCACTAAGCTTGTTGTTCTGTCAGCCAAGTGCTTCATGGGAAAAGATGAGTATCTCAAGGGAATGTGATCTGCATTTTGAAGAAGAAAGTCAACCTCAAAGGTGTCACAAAAGGACTCTAACACAGATTACTTTGCTCAAGAGTTAGCTGGTTTATTGCTTGTAAATTTTGCATGCTTCTTAAGTGATGACATACCTTTAGGTTGCTAAAACTTTGAGTGAATATATCCATTCTTATGTTTCATTGCCGCTGAAAGGGTTGGTAAAAGATCTTGGTGCGGTCTTGTAGCATTGGAAACAGTCACTAAATCCAAAGGAGTCTGAAAAGTTACATTCTATTCCAATATTTGTTTTCTTTTTTGCCCCTAAAACTTTAGATTTGTGTGTAATATTCTCCTCCCAAATAGAGAATAACATGACTCATGACAGGTATTTTAGTACAGTGTGTGCAACAGCAAACAAGTTTAAAACAGTCAAAGTAAAGGAAGTAAGACTTGAGTAAACTTCTGTTCTGTTTACAAGTTAGAATACTAGATTATCTTCAGAATAAAAAAGAAAGGGCAAGACAAGATCAGGCTGTGATGAAAAATACTAATTCAGTGCTAAAGGTTGTTGATGTAGAATGATACAGGAATAGCAGAGAAACAGGCAAGAATGATATTAAGATGCCTGCTTAGCAAAAGAAAAACCTAATACAGCAGCTGCTTAATTTGATGACAAAAAAAATCTTTTAAACTCCATCAGAGGTAGAAGGACAAACATGTTTTAGGTATGCGCTGAAAGATGTAATCTGTCTTTTCCAATGCACTTGATGAACACAAGAAGGTGCCTCTGAACACAGCTGAATAGTTTGAAGCTGTAAAGTTATTTTTTTCTAGTTTTCTCCTAATAACTATTACTTAATTTCTCAACTTTACCTCCAGACTTTCTTCAATGATGTGCTTTCATGTAAAACATTAAAGCTTCTAAAGAAGCACCAGAGGTGTTTTGACTCTCAGCTATTGGTTTTGCTTCAGAAGGGCAATTAAACTGTAAATATTTATGTCAAAGTTTTGTACCTTTACTGTAACAGATCCAACAGTGTCTGCTTTGCTTCTCTCCAAGTTCATGGGAGTTTTGTAATTGATTTTTCTATTGGGAACAAAACTGGGCCAGGCATTTTGAGCTGTAAACATCATTGGAGTTTTGAAAATAGAAGTACTGTATAATTGCAATGCTGACCGTGGATTATCCCACAGGTTTCACTTAAGTTTTATTATGTGTAGGCTAGTCATTGTAATTCAAGATATCTATGTGTGTGGGAAGCCTAATATACTATGTTTTTTACATAGTCCTGTGTATATGTTAATGGAATTGTGGAACTCCCTTAATGCTTCAATAAATATGCGAAATGTCTGTAGCAACCTGCTGTTCACTGTGCCCAGATTGCTTCTCTGTAAGTAGGTATCAATCTTCAGTACTTGCTGCATTCAACCTCTCCTAGTCTCTGATCGGGATCCATCTGTTTGACTGTATTTGTTAGTGTGGGCTTTTTATGATATATATAAGCTTGAAAAATGTTAATCTCCACATGGTGCCTGATCCTTACTGTGTTGTATTTGTCAGCATAATAGCTTCAAATTGCAAAGAGATAAAGTCATGCACTTCCAAGTAACGAAGTGTTTTCTTCCATTTACATAGTCAGGCTGGGCTGATTGTGATAAAAAGGTCAAATTTTGTACTGAGTTATACTTTTATGAACCTTAAAAAACCAAACAACTGCTTGCATCTATTCTGAGTCATTGGAGTAAGGCTGAAATATTGTTTCTGTACAGATATCGAATATCGGAATACAAGGCTAGATACATCCTGAAAAAATAATTTATTTTATTTTTAGACATCGTATCTTTTTCTTTGGTCTTTACCTTCTTCCAGCAGTACTGGGCCACGCCTGCTGAAATTGTAAAGTGTGGGAAATCTAAAGCTAGCACACAGATTAATAACCTTACAGAATTTATTTACGAATATAGTTTTGTATAAAATGAGTTGATGAAACATCAGTTCAAATTTAGATAACGTATTATAGGTGTACCAGGTGGCTAAACATGCTAGTTCTGCTGGAAATAGTTTTAGAAATGTATTTATGATCTACTGCCTCCCACAACACTATAGCCATGTCCCTGATCTGATATGCTTATAATAACAGAAAGCAATATCATCTGCAAATGGGGAAGTGGTACATGTGATTGAGAGTTTGGCACTGTCAGCATCTGTGCTTTGAGTCATGGTTCATATACATTAAAGTACATTAATTGAATAACGACACTGAAATGGCAACACTACAGGTGTCTGACAGTTTGCAGTTGTATGAATTTCACCATACATGTGAGTGTGCCAAAATGGAACCTGGGAACAGCCATGTTAAATAGAATGTATGACACTTGACCTGTTATGAAAGTGGTTTGCAGCTTTGTGTGAGAAATGATATTAAGAGTCACTTTTTGAAATTCATATGAACAATTAAAAAACCTGAGAAGATATTAAAAAAAAGATTACATGGGTGCATTTTAATACCAAATAAGATAAACGTCTAAATACTAAAGTATTCCAGAATATAGTATTTAGTCCTTCAGACTAGGTGAAGCAATCTTAAACATTTGCTTGATGCTCTGAACAGTCAAGTACCTGGTCTGGTTATACTTAGCAAGCCTGAGGCTAGAAATTAATCATGAAACTTCATAATAAACTAATTTTTTTTTCTTTCACTGATTTATGCAATTCAGCATAAATTTGAAATTTTAAATTGAGTATATGCTTACGTATTTTATTTAAGAAATTTCAATGTTTTTGGGTTAAAATTGAATATTTCACATTCAGATATTCCTTATAAATAATATCTAAGACTTGGTTAATAGCATACATGAAAGTTCATAAATGCACTGAGGGATTGTCATATCGTGGAAGGAACTAGGCATGAATTACACTTCTAGCAGTTTTACAATGTTGTGTAACTTCATAGAGGCATAGTTTCTTTTACCATTCACAAAATACATTACAAAAGGTATGAGTTCTTTCTTTCCTAACAAATGAAAGGAACAGTATTAGTAGAGATACACTGAACACAGTTGGGCTTTTTATCTATTTGATTGGGAGCACATTCCATCGTGAATGGACCTCAATATTTCAATTTTTTTAAAGGTTAGTCACAGCTTTGGCATCTTCGTGGCTTTTGTGAATTTGTCAGAGCGGAAGTCTTCTTTTAAAAAATGTTAAGGAGAATACTAAATTTCACCTTATGTTATTTATTCAAGAAGAAGCTATTTTGATGTACATTTTTTAGACCTGTACAAAAAATTATTTACAGTTAGAAAAAACAGTAGAGCTAACCAATGTGAAAAGGAGAGAAGTATCTAAATAGAACACAAGCTAAAGAAAAACAAAACAACAGCTGTCCTCCAAACCCCAAGGATCTTATTTTCCTACTTTCATTTTATTGTAAATTTCAGTCTCTACTTCATCTCACGCTGAAAAAAGTTTTTAATGTAAATTTTTAACCCCCTTAACATTTAGGTATAATAAATGTATATAACAAACATAAAGATTATAGGAAAATTATTTATTTAATTCTTTTGCTGTGATACAGGTCAATATGTACAATCTGAGTATACACAGAATATATG
Source organism: Tringa tobata (assembly GCA_033628505.1). Lineage (NCBI taxonomy): Eukaryota > Metazoa > Chordata > Aves > Charadriiformes > Scolopacidae > Tringa > Tringa tobata. Next base: position 716,697 of record JAHREE010000559.1, read on the forward strand.
CAAACAGGGAGAGCGCTGACTGGGCCAGAAGCTGGCTGACTCTTGCACCCTCAGCATTGCTCATGTTTATCTCAGTCTTGACTTGCAACAATTCTGTTCCTTCTGTATTTTTCAGTCATCGTGTTTTGCCAATCTGTGCTAGTCTATATAATATGAATAAACAGGATTTGGGATTAAGAGTAGATTATGAAGATAAGTGTAAAATAAACAGCAATTTTTCAGAGTTTTTTCTTGTAAATATGCTAGTTTTTATATTGTTTACATCCTGGCAAGTAGTATGAGAAATTCTTCCTATGCTTTTTGGTGAAATTATCCTCTCCCTTTGGTTGCAGTATAGATTCAGGTATTATGTGAGTCAGAGGTAAGGTTTCTGCTCTGTATCTCTGTGTTCTAGATTATAAGTGTCTGACTTTCTTTTCCAGTTGTATCTTATCTCCTACCGATCACTTCTCTAAAATGGATTTTCTGCCTGGTAACCTTATTTATGTATGAGTCATTCAAGTCAAGAGAAGAAAACTGCAGACTTTAGTTAGACAGAGGACATAAAAATATAATTCTTTTCTGTTGAACTGTTCTCAGCCCATGCATCATAACTTGCATTTGCCCAGTTATTTCAAAGGAGGACCTCAGAAGATTTTTAGAAAAAAGAGTTAAGCTCAGTCCCTGGAGAACTAGAACTGCAACTTGCATGCTATATCTGAGTCAAACAACCTGATAGGTTGTTAATGGCATAATGTCATGAAATCTTTCTCCCGTCTGATTCTCCTTTCTCCAAACTCTCAACTTTTCATGATAGAGAATGGTGGCCTGAACCGATAACTGAATTATTTTGACACAGAATCTACTTCTGCTGCTGTTGGACCTATTCTTCTGTCAGTGTTGATTAGTACCTCCAGGTGTTCAGAGAGAGGTGGGATTTTAGCTGAAATTTGAGCTCCTTCATATGATTGACTAATGCAAAGCTTTTGCTGAGTGGGTACTGAAAATGCATGAGCCTAAACTCAGTTTTCTGTCAGTTGGTAAACTCTGCTCTGGTTCGCCTGTGGTCTTTAAAATGTGCCACTGCCACCAGACGTTTTGGCCAATGTACTAGAAAACAGAAATTTGGATACCCATCACACTGAAATCCATATAATTGTAAATTGCAAATATAATTCTGTACTTTCCTAGCTAATAAATAAGGTATAATTTTTGTTTTCCAAGTTATCCTGAAAAACCTACTTGCTTTCCTCTTTCAGTTTCCCATATGTAACTTGCTATATTCAGAACTTTCACTGTGTCAGTGAACAAGTCATTTCCTTTTAAGAGAAGTATCATAAATCAAGCAGAGGCAATTATGACACTCTTGCTGTACCCTCTGTTACATGTGGTGTCAGTCTGATGGTCTCTGGACCTCAAGAATCTGTGAATCCAGGAATGCAGGTCATGTTTAGAAATAGGAAGGTGCTTCTTGATAGTACTCAATCTAATAATTTGCTAAGGAGAAAGTACAAATGATGGGAAACAACCAATCAGATGCACAAATAGCTATTTTACTTCATCTTCATGGTAGGGTGAACTGTCAAACTGAGCAGGTAGAATTCTGGTCTATTAGGAACTGCTTAGCATCATATTTAGTAGTGCAAAGGAGATGCCTTTATACGAACCAAGGATACCATATTTTCCAAGTGACGATAGCCTACGCTTCAGCCTGAAGAAGACTTCTGAACTCTGGAATATCTTATCTTGAGAATGGGTGGATATAATGGAAACAGACACTTTCATTATGGTAGCATGCACCATAATCAGAAGTAATATGTGGTGAGCTGCTAAGGAAGCATTCACTAAGTGCCGTTTCTCATGGAGGGATGCATGACTGGAGGCAGCTGCAGCCAGCAGCCTATACCGGTGTTCATACCCTGGACTGAAATGAAATTATCAATTTAATCTTCCTGTGCCCAAACTTAAGGAGAAGGTTTCTTAAACTAGTGGGAAATGAGCCAAAGTCTGCTTATATCAAGGTTAGCAGTAAAGCCACCTTTACTAATTAAATCAAGGCGATACATGTGTTTTCTAGAAAGAATATCAAATATGTGAACCTTTGTGCACCATGCTAGAAGTCTGCTGCTTTCTGCCGTTGCTACCAGTTATTCTTACTGCCTCTGGTTAAAATTCACTTTGTACAGATGTTTGACCTCTATCTGTCATGATAGCATTTCTTGCACTTTCTCTTGAAGCATCAGATACTGGCTGTTAGGAGGAATAGGATTTTGCCAATTAAGTGCCAATCTAATATTGCAATTCTTGGATCCCACTTCTAAATTGGGAATAGGCTTAAACTATAAATTAACTGGAATTTTTTTGTCAGTATTAATAATACATGAATAATTAAAAAAACAATAAGTATTTGGGAATTAATCTTATTTTCTAGATTTCCTGTAAAAGTAGAATAGGACAAAAAATTGCAACTTTTTCCAGCTTGTTAGAAAGCGCTGATGGCAATTGAATAGCTCTGCATAAAAACCTACTAAAATATGATATTGAAAACCAAAATCAGATATGTATTTCTGCATGGCTGTTTTTAAGGATGATTTTCCTAAAATACCAAAATTACAGATGCCTTGTATAGTGGCATATACAAAACCCACTTTGAATGCTTTTTAATCCTGACATCTCTAGAGGGAAGGTGATAAAGAATGCGCTAAAGATTATGCGTGACATTCTCATGAGCTTTTAAAAATACATATAAATAGGTGAGCTTGTGTGGGCTGAGTGCTTAGGTAAAGCATGCCTGAAACCTGCTTGAGATTTAGGAAGGAATTCTTTTCTTCTATGGGGAATTTCCACTTATAGCACCAGATAAAGTCCCTGCACTTTGTGACGGTTGCCTTAATTTTCCCTAGCATAAAAGAAGGAAGGTTACAGTGAAGAGCAGGCAAAGTTTAGCTCTGCTGTGCCCACTCTGTCACTGGAAGGACCTTACTGTCCATATAGCAAAATCTTATGAGGCTTGTGCTTGAGCAAAGAAATGAATCAAGATTGACTCTCTGTGGCTGTACCTCTCCTCTGCCTCTAAACTGAGGTCAAGGAAATGAAGACCCAAGTTAAAAAACACAACAACCAGTGTGATTTGGGAAATAAAAAATGTTTCACTTGTAGTTTTGTTAATGAAATAAGTCCTATAATTAATTACTTGAAATTAAGGGTAGTCTTCCTGAGGTGTTACAGACTTTTTTTTTTTTTTTGGCCTTTATTCTCTGTGAAAATAAAGCCCTGCTGTGTCCCACATGAGCGTAGAAGAGGTGTTTGCTAATGCTAAGAGTATTTAAGGGAGAACATCACAATACATCAAACATGAACCGAGAACTCTTAGTTATAAATTGTGTTCTGAAAATAAGGGTATTGTTTAGGTGTAAGCAGCCTGTATCAGTATGGTTCAGCAGGGTCTCAGAGCTGGCAAAACACAGTCTCAGGCTTTCTTCCTGATAAGAGCTGTTCATGATATAGGAGTTAGAATAAGAAATGTGATCATTTCTTAGCACATGGTTTACTGTGTTCTTCACAAGCTATAATGACTTAAAGCTTGCTGATGAGCTTAACTGAGAGTTATGGAAGAAAAGTTGCTTGCAGGTGAAACAGTTGACTTACTAGTGCGAAAAACACTTAAACAGTTCAGTATTTAGGTGACTGGAATGTGACTTTTTCATTCTTACTCTCCACATGCACAAAAAATATCTAAATATGAAAGCAACTGTGTGTGCAGAATGAGTGAATTGTAGTGTGACTTGAGATAACGGATTAACTAGTCCTAGAATTGTCATCCTGCATACATCAGTGCTGTCAGAAAGAGTGTTTGCTCCTCGGTTTCATCTTGTTCAGTACCTCAGAGTCACTTTTTTGGCATGCAAAAACATGTCCAATCAGTCAAAGTAATTCTGAACTTGTCTGGGAATGAGTAAGCACAACTCCATTACAGTTATCCATTCTTTGATATTTCTTAACTATTCTAGCTGACTCTGCATATTCACATGGACAATGTCTCCTTGTGATTCTGAGCAACGAGTGTTCTGTTTGTCTGTGAGGGGAAGTTTGCTGATGTGGAAAAATAGATGTTTCTTCACTGCTATCTCCCATACAAAATATTTCCTTAACAGGAACCTTTTCTGCAACATGAAATTTAAATTTTTAAAGAAAAAGAAAGTTTAGATTTTGTAAATATTTTCCCTGCCTTGTTTAAAGGGCAGTATGTGACAAGTATTTCTTAACATTGGTAATGTTCTACAGAACAGCTTTCAAAGATTTATTTATTTATTTCACATTAATAGTTTTCTAAACCTCTCAAAATAAGGCAAATGGTTAATTAACTTATATTCACTAACTGTGCTTGAGTTTGTTTGTTTTGGTTTGGTTTTTTTAATTATTCTTTCCCTGGAAAGCTACTGTTTTGTACCTTATAACATGTAAAGTACTTATGCATGCCCAGCTGAATGTTGTGGAACTCTGAAGTAGCTCTTCTTGCATTGTTTATATTGTTCTCTAACTAAATCCCTTCTTCAAGACTCGTTCTTTTAGTTTTTATTCTTTCACATTTCCTTATATGATTTTTAATCTCTGCATTTTTCATCTTGGTTCTTTCTGTGCTTCTAAGCTCTTTCAGATTAGTCCTTTAGGATAGCAGATCATTTAATGGGAGAGAGTCTTTCCTTTTCCTAAATATTTTCTTGGCCTCTGACTTTCTAAGGCAACAAACCTACTTTGTGCTTCATCCAGATATGCGATATATAATGTATGAACTGATTTTTTTTTTCTTTTCTGCCATTTTTAGAGAAGTAGCAAATTCGAAGCCAAACGATTTCCTGTAGCTAAAGCCAATAAGTGTATCAGGATTTGACCTTTCAAAAATTCAGTTATACTTTCCTTAGGATATTTTAATTTATGGAGTGACGTTCAGTCCTTAGCTATCTTTAAGCCGTTTGCGAGACTCCCTTAGTTTATAAATGTCTGTCTTTTGCAGGGAAGACCAAAACTGGGTATGATATTCTAGATGTAGTCTTATGAGTCTCCCAGATAATCACTTTTCTGGACCTGCTGATTATATTCTGGTAGCACGGCCTGACGTGTGGTTACTCAGGTTCACCTTCCTTTCCAGCAGGATCCTTAGGTCCTTTCTGCAGAACTGCTCAACAGCTGTTTGGCCCCCAGCCAGCATTCATGGATTTTTTCCATCCTCAGTACAGGACTCTGCATTTGTCTTTATTCCAGCACAAGATTCCTGTCAGCCTGGAACTGCAGCTTCTCAAGGTCACCAGCTTATCAAGCACTCCTCCCAGTTTCTTCCTGTGAGCCCCATCTCAGGGTCTGACAGACTTCTTCAACCTAGAGGAAAATACTGGTCCAGTGTATTGATGTAGGTTCCAGCTACTGGGAAATATAAACTATACTAGAGTCTCAGACATCAGTGAATTTGTCAGTTTATCCACTGTAACCTTTTCTCTTCAAAAAGAGAAGGTGATAAAGGAAATCAAAACGTTTTCTATGAGATTGAAAAGTTGTCACACATCATTCAAATGAACAATATGGTTACTGGATGTTATGGTCTGGTCTTACTGAATGAAACCACACAGCTACCTTCACTGGGCTAGCTTGTTGAATTTTGGCTCTTTTAATAACTGTTTTCTTATCTCCTGCATCCAGTGGTTAACGATATTTCTAAAAGAAAAACTGCTCCTCAGTCTTCAAAACAATTTTGTAGTACTGTGCTCATCAACACTAAAAATTCAATGTGAGTCACTGTACTTAAAAAATACTGAGATGGAGAAGTAAAACAATAACAAGTGGAAATTAAATGCAGTAGAAGTACACAATGTCTTTTTTAATAGCTCTGAGGGGTGATGTGGTTATGTAGCAATGAAAAGTTACAGCTTCTCATTCTTTTTTATATGAGACAGTGAAATTGCATCTGGAATTTTAGAAGAGGGGAGCACCTCCACGTTTCAGAGACACCGTATAATACCTCCCCTCCATCTCAGTAGCTATTTTTCTGTAGTTTGGTAGTTCGGAATAGAATGTATTATTAGATTCCTTTGGGAGCTCAGATGTGGTTTTCAGAGGAATTTAAGGGATTTAGCTTCTGCAGCTCTAAGCTGTTTTGGAATGCTTAGTTAACTCATAGCTCAACACTGACGACTGGGCCAGATGTTTTCCAAAATTTATCCCAGTGCTCTGACATACCTTGATACTTTTCAACCACACCACAGTAAAACTGAGTTCCTTCCAGTTTTGTGTGTTTGTTAACACTTACTCTTAACACTTTGTTAAGAGTATCTTGTTTTATGTCTGATGGAAGAAAAGAAATGACAGCTTAAGGAAATACAGGGAATTTTCTTGTGCTTCCACCACTTAGAGTGCAACAAAACGAGAAACAGGATTCAGACTTGAAGAGTGACAAGAAATAACCTGACTCTGATGGACAGCTTTCCTTTGAGACTTGGGTCAGTGATAGCCACACAAGAAAATGTGGTTTATATAGAGGAATTCAAGAGTTAATATTACAGTCCTGAGAAAATAATTTAGAGAGTCATTAAGAAAATAAGGGCTTCTAAGGGATTTCAATTTATGTTTCTCTTTAATGTCTTTCCATTGGAACATCGTTCACATCTAGTGTGAAATCCAGCTGAAGGCACTTTGAATGATCTCATGCCATTTGCCAGTGGTCGTCATCTCAAAGGCTACCACTGTAGTGTCCTGTTGTCAGATTCAACTGAGAGGCCAACTGAGAGAGACTTCTGATCCAGACAGGTAGTCTTACCAAACTGAACTGGCATAATGGGGCTCAAGTTGGCACTGTCTGCAGGTGGAACCCTTTGGTATCCAGAGCTTTCAGTCCAGAATCTTTCATAAACTCTGAGTTCACTTCAGAATATAGAAAAAGGAAGCAAGGACTGATAAGCTAGGTTGTCTGTGCTTTGAGTTTTTATATGCAGCTTGAAGATACCAGCCATTTCTGAATATGCATGTGTTTTATCTAAACACCATATGGTTTTGCTGACCTATGCATGTTGATATTTCTACCCTAATTTGCATGTGTTTTTCTGTGCAGTGCCTATTTTAGTTGTAGGAAAATGGCTAGGGTGCTGCTGAGTCAGTGCAGCTGGGATAATGAGTTGACCTAGTTTTTCTGACTCATTGGGACATCCATGCATTATTTGAAGAAAAAATTAATTGCTAAAGATAATATTTTCCTCGGTAAAGTCAATGTGGAAAATCACTTCACCTATCACTCTCTTCTCTTTCTCTTTGCATGATATTTGTCCCTAAATCCAGCCATAAAGCAGCTTACAACAGTAATAATAGTAGGAACAGTACAAAGTGAGAGAAATATTGAAGTAGCATTCATGTGTAACAGCTGTGCAGCCCAAGGTCATGAAACAAGTACTCAGAGCACCAAAACATGGGCTGCAACAAGCTACATATTGTCAATTTTGCAGTGGAATGGTGAAGATGCGAAAAGTCTTAATTCATTCAGCCTGTGCTATCATCTTTTAATACAATCTATTCACTTTTAAAATGGGCTGTAATCTTGTGTCTTATGGGGAGCAATAATCTTTTTTATTTCCCTGAGCTTTTTCACCTCTTTGACCCACAGCATTGTGGTTACAGCATCCAACATCCTCTCCTTTTGTCACTTAAGCTATAAAGATGGACCTGTAGATATTAAGCTAACTCTGGTGGGCCATCCTGGCATCAAAATCCAGATTCATTTATTGGGATTTTATCTGTACAAAGCCTGAATATTTTGACTTACTATTAGTTAGAGCAGGGGAAAGCAGACAGCAATATTGTAAATGGATTTGTATCAGGATAAAATAATATTGCCAGACTCTGAAAGCATTCTTGTAAATCCTTCAGCACAATCAAGCCTGAAACTAAGAACAAGAACCACAATGATGTTCAGAAAACTGTCAGCCCTTGTTTTATTTGCAGTATAAACCCAGCTGGTCAAGGACTTCCTACCTAAGAATACCGGGCAATGGGCCCAATTTCCACTCAAACAAAATCTGTTGCCGGTTTTCTCGCATACTAAAGGTGGATGTAACAGCACTAAAAGGTCTGAGGCTTGCACAAACCTTCTCAGAAGTCATTTTACAAAAGGACAGACTTATAGGGGGTTCCTAGAAGAGCAACAAGTTCTGCATGATTACCTCTTGAGCCTTTCCTAAATAACAATTTTCAATATTTTGCTTTCAGTAAGTAGCTAGGTTTGAGCAGAAGTCTGGTCAGCTTTCTATTCCCCTTTGAGGTAAGATTAATGAAGTAAGTTCAGTGGTAGTCAGATTCTGCTGTATGTGTGATTGCTGGTTGGTTGGTTGTTTTAGGTGGAAGACACTGTTTGTTGGCCAGAAATCACAAACTAATCAAAAACTAGATGGATTCCTTTCTGGAATCTAACCTTACCTTTGGAAGGCTTATCTTAATGTTCTATATAAATCTTTCTGTTTCAATTTAAATGCATTAGTTTATTCCATTAATCCAAATACTAAGGATAACATTTCCCTTCCTTTTTGCAGTAAATTCATATATTTAGCAGTCTATTTTGTTTCCGTTGTCTGTCTTTTAGTAAGGTCATGTTTTATAGAAAAGACTTTTTTCTTTTGCGGCAATATATTGTTGTTAATTGATGTTTGATTGTCAATGCTGTTGTCTTGGTAACACTTGCTAACTTGGTTGTGACTGGGGGATTCCAGGGGAAGTTCCACATTGACCCTGTAAAACTCATTAGATGAGTCCAGAGTAAAGGATGCTCTGCAGCAAGATGGGTTTAGCTCCTGTATCCATAAGAACTTTTATATGGGTTTAAAAAAAGCTCTACCTCGGAGGAAAAATTCAATAATATAATCAAGGTGCTGAGAAGGAATGATTTAAGGGCCTTACTAAACACGATAGATAGGAGGTATTTCAATTCAATTCAATTTTCAATTCAAAAAGTTGAATCAGTCTGCTCTTGATATTGCTAGTTGGAGATGATTATCTACCCTCCTTAAAAAAATCACCAAGATTCATGCTAGTGATAAACCCCCTAGAAGGGCGTTCTTTATTTGTGTATCTGCTTTTGAGGCAGATATGGCTATAACAAATTCTGTATTTCTTAGTCTTGGAACAACCATTTACAATAAAAGATCATTAAATACTTCATGAAAAATGTGAGGAAAAAGGGAACTGTAGAAGTTGTAAGGAGAAACGAAGCAATGTCTTACTCAAAATAGTAAGTAGAACCAGCAAAGATCTCCGCAAAAAAATCTTGATTCTTCTCTGCATGTTTTCTGTATACTGGCTTTAGGTAAAACTCTGTGTTGTTCTATGATATACATTTATTTCAGTAAAATACACCTGAAATCAGGGTGATGTAATTTCCAGCGTTCATGAAGTTACACATTCAGGTATTCTACCCACAATACCTAATTTTACCAGAATTTACCACTTTCAGAGGGTTTATCTCATTGTATGGAGTTGATTCAGCAAAGTGACTCACCTACTGTAGTGCTGGTAGTATAAAGCAGCAAGATTTAGCATAGCTTGGTGATGCTGATAGACACGCCATCGATTTAGGGGTGTCTGCACTGGGTGCACCCTTAGATTCATTCCTAAACTACGCCTGGGAGAGCTGCCAGGTCTACGTAGGAAAGCCCGGTTTCATGCAGAGGTACTGGCTTCAATCCTGGAAGCAGTACACCGTATCCAGTGTACCCAACATGCTACCCCAGGGCACTGCCGTCCTGATAGTGGTATGTCTCCAATTCTGGAATGAGGTTTGTGTTAGAATTAGCCAAGGTATCCCAGCATGGTGCATCCTCACACCGTGTTGAAATATCCTTAACGTGCAATCCTGGCTGACTATCTGTGCAGTTAGATCCCTGCATCCTGAGCCCACTGATCAGCCAAGGGAGCAAGCTTGTAAGCCAGCATGGAATTTAGCGCTATAGAAGAGATGACATCAAAATGAAAAAATGAGTGGCCAAAGCGCAGCAGTTTATGTGGAAATGTGGGCATGAAAATTAAACGGATGGCTGGCATTTCACTGCTTAAGTCACCCTGGTACCCTGTTTTTCTAGAGCTCATAAAAGAGTATAAATTAATGATGCCAGCTGCCTGCATGGAACATATTTCTGGTATTTGCTATATAACAGTTTCTTTCCTATATAGCCGTTCAATTCCCAATGCTACGGACAGAGCCCTGTGTTCCTGCCAGACTACTAGAATGCAGCATCTGCTCCTCTCCTGCCAGCAGAGTCTGGCAGAAAACCCAGTGTGTCTGGCACAGGAAGATCAGTGCAGATTTTCTTCCCTGCGTGGAACAGGTTTACCTGCCGCTCTGGAGATTCCTAGGCCATGTTCCCTCATTCTGGGATCTGCATGGATGAAAGAAAAGAGGTTCTTGCTCATCTGTTCTTCTAGCAGATGTAATTTCATGGGTTTTAGCAAGTTAAGGTATCTCTTAGGCTGTTTAAATTTATGCCTATGTACAGTGGTCCCAGGGCTACTGGGGTATAGAGTGCTAAGAATCATGAACTACTCTTCCTGGCTCATACCATGATCTCTGTGACATTACATGAGTCTTTCTCCTAAAAAGCTTTATTTGGGTAAGGAGCCACAGCATTTTCTATTCCTATAACTGATTCAATTGGCCCCTTTTCACTGTGTGTTCTGATTGTCTTCTCTATAGTGAGAAAGGAACAGATATATGTTTCTTTATCTCTATGGACCATTTAACTGATGCTACATTTCAACATTGAATATTAAAGTCACAGAGATGGTTTATGTAGCAAAACAATAAAGCATTCATAACTCTTCTCCCTCGCAGGAGAAATAACACAGCCATACAATTTAACATAAATCTTCAGCTAACTGTAGACGTATGTAAAGTTGCTCATTATTATTAGTTTTGCTGTTCCACAGTTCAGTTCTTTTCTTCATTCTCCTCTGAGAATTCTACCTGCATTTTCTCTCTAAACTCTGCATTAGATATTCTGTTTCAGTGCAGTTCTGAAAATTGTGCATTTTGTATTCTAAACAATGTTACAGATGTACTGACAACAAGCTGTCGGACACTGCTTCATCTGGAAGATTTAAACATCTTATAAGCGAGCCATCTTCCCATGCTAGGGTTGGACAAGCTATGATCAGGAAGAAAAAAACTTATTATTAATGTAATAGAGCATATTTCCAATTTAAATACATGCATATAATGAATAATTACACTTCAGTATTCGTTGTCCTTTTTTTTTTTTTTTATTTCACCTCTCCCACCTCTAAGAAAGAAAGCTGCAAAGCTGTAACATTTTGTAGTATTTGGAAAATATTCCTAATATTTTAGTTTGAATGCTACTCAAGATATCACTTGGACTGTGTGCTGGTGGATTAACATGATAATAGGAACGTATGATCAAGCGCATAGAAGAAATGACAGGTAGATACATGGAATGTACGTTTTGAGGTTTCTGAATGTGAATTGTTCATATCATCTGAAAGTGTTAATGAATCTCCACAGACCTCTCTGAGAAAAAGCTACTTTAAAAAAACACAGCCAGAATTCTGAGTGAGGAGAAAATTCTGAAACTGATCCAGGTGAGGGAAATGACTTGGAGTGACATAAGGTTTCTTTATGCCCGAGGGGTATTTTAATCCTATCAGGAGCTAATCTATATTATGGATGCATATGAGGAAATAGAAGATAATTTTGGATAGTGAATGCTCATGGTGAGCTCTTGATGAATTCAGTTAAATTCAGTCACCCTTTATAAAAGCTAAATCTAATGAATGTATGTTTTTTCCCCTTTATACTTTTGCAGATCTACTTATATCATCTAAAGTCAGTAAAAGGTAAAATTATCCTGCTTGTATGTAAAATACTTGTAGTTTCTGTCTCTTTGTGTATTTGCAAGAGAAATTCTTGTTTTCTTTATTAGTTTATGAACTTCGACTTTATTTTCATTATATTTTTTTTCCATTTGCAAGCATCTTTTTTCAGTGATAGTTTGTGTTTGGATGCATTTGTATTTTCAAGAGCAACTGCAACACAGTCTATTTAAATGTGTTGCAAAGCATGTCTGGCATAATTGCAAAGAAAACACAGAGTAATTGCAAGATATTTCACTTAGCTTTAATCAGAATACTGGCAGTACAGCCATGGTGAAGTGTAACTATGAGGTGCTCTAATAGTAGAAATGTGTCATTATATGCAATGACTTTTTCTGAATAATGCTAGATAAAACAGCTACCAAACAGCTAGAGACTAGACACATCAGTAGTAGTTTCTGGGTTTTATAAAAGTGCATTTCCTCCTAGGTTTTGTTACTTAGGACACTGTTAATTGGAGTATTAGATTTGCGTCTGATTATATGTTTACCTAATATTATTCAAAGTAACACACAAGATTTCTGAAAATGAAAAGTTCAGTTTGTTTGCCTTGATTGTCCCATTAGGTCTCTCAATTACAGTTCTTCAAGGGGATAAAACAACTTTTAAAATATCTCTAGCTGTACGTGAAACTGTCCATTTGTCCAAACAAAAATCCCAGATAAGATATGTGTTACATTTTTTTAGTGTTGCAACAGGTTTTTTTACACTTCCATAAAAAGTGAGATCTGCTTAGCAAATGAGATTTAATGAAAATGAAGAAAATATATAATTAAATAACCTGATCATAAACTTTCCTATTTTAAATACATCTTATGCCTGCTTCACTAGAATTCCAATCTCAGTAAAAGAGAAATCTACTGAAGATGAAGAAAATCTGCCACACTTTTAAGACAGGGCCTGTTTGTAAAGCTGTGGGTAATTTGTTGGATTTGTCATGGTAGTTCTTGCAAATCATACTGTTATATGTATAAACTAGTTACAATTCCAGCTATTAGAGCTATTCTTGCAGTAAAAAATCTTTGCTGGTCCGATTTGTGTCTTACTGGGGAAGAAAACCTTTTAGGACTTTTGTTTTGATTGTTTGACACCTTGATTGTTTTCCTTCTGTCACAAACAACCATGCTGTACGGTCTCGCTCATGTGCCAGTGAAGTCCTGCCTTACCATGGAAAGGCTTTTGAAATACTTTTTTCCAGAGCGCTAGATGTTCTCTCACATACAGAAGGGATTTATAAGGGAGTATTTCAGGAGAGGTTTATGAGCTTGTGAAACTTCATCCTGATTGTAAACTTATGTTCTTGCGTGTCAAGATATTCAGAATAGTATTACATAAAATCAACGTCGTCTGGTATTTAGGTATTGATGGGACTTAAATTTCTTCCCTGTGTTTTAGTGGGTCGGGTGAAGAGCTAGAGCTTTTAGTTACAGAGACCGAGAGAGGCAGAAAAAGTTGTGGTGCATTTAGAGTGTGTTGTGAGGAATACAGAGATGATTTCCTGGACAAGGACAATCAATTACATTGCCTGAAGACCCACACTGAATGATTATGCTTCTTCCAAAGTACACAAAACCGTACAATTATCATTAATAATGTATGTGGTTAAACATTTTGCAATTGATCACACAGGACCAAATCTTATGGCCCCTATTATTTAAAGTTCCTAGTTTAAATATTTTTTTACAAATACTAACATTCGGTTGTTTGCGTAGCTGGTCTGGGTAACATCTGCTTCTTTGACCATTATTCTGACCTGCTTCCCCTCTCATTCTTTTTGTTCATTTCTATACCCACTGAATATGTCACTTTAAATTAGCTTCCAAACTCCTAAGGGATGGTAGTGTATTAGAGCTACTATATGAAGTTTCCACATCATTCAGTAGAAGCTGGATGAAAGATTCAGTACATAGTCTGTTCCATGGACCTGTTGGAACGGGTCCAGTGGAGGGCCATGAAAATGATCAGAAGGCTGAAGCACCTCTCCTATGAAGACAGGCTGAGAGAGTTGGAGTTTAGCCTGGAGAAGAGAAGGCTCCGGGGAGACCTTATAGCAGCCTTCCAGTACCTGAAGGGGGCCTACATGGCTTACATGGGGAGGTACTCTATATCAAGGGAAGACAGTGATAGAACAAGGGGTAATGGTTTTAAACTGAAAGAGGGAAGATTTAGATTAGATATCAGGAAGATATGCTCTACTGTGAGGGTGGTGAGACACTGGTACAGGTTGCACAGAGAAGCTGTGGATGCCCCATCTCTGGAAGTGTTGAAGACCAGGCTGGATGAGGCTTTGAATAACCTGGTCTAGGGGGGTGTCCCTGCTCATGGCAGGGGGGTTGGAACTCGATGATCTCTAAGGTCCCTTCCAATTTAACCATTCTATGATTCTAAAACATGAAAGAGACTGTATGTGCATTCTGTGAAATGATGAGGCAGAATTTGACCAGGAAATACTTAGAATTAAATAGGAAAGAATGATCAGTGACTGAATCTAATGAAATATTATGCAGTTTAATCCCATCTGACCTGTCTGAAGCTGTGCACCTTCCCCTGTACAGCAAAACAACAGGACAATTGATGGATTAGCTGCTGCAAGAGGTGATGTAATTTGCTTCCTAGAAGTAAAATTTTAAAGCAGTAATGAAAACTCCCTATTTTAAAAGATTCTTATTAGCTTTGGTTTTGATATAAGTGTGAATCTACTTTCACAAAACCCAAAAAGATGCTTATTTTGACATCATGGCTTGTATCTTGTAGAAGAGTTGTAATTTGAGAGTCCCTCTGATTACTTCTTTTATTGTAGGCCTATTTCTCAACACCTTATGCATTACAGACACTCTTCTTTGAGAGAGGAGAACCTTACTTGAATGCCTATATGCAAGAGGTATAATTTACCAGGGAGTCTGGTCTTTTGAAGAGAATGGGAACACAAGACAGTAGGTTTGTAAATTCCAAAAATAATTTGAGTATTTCCAAATGTAAGCTTTTCAATGTGATGTTGCTCCTTTTAGCAGAAAGTCAATATTCCAGAGAAATGCTGAATTTCAGTTGTAGTCTCTAGTTAGCCTTATTCGTGTGACTACTGATGTTGGCTGGCATAGCTCATGTTACTAAACTCTTCTTTTAGCTGTTTTGGGGAGAGGTATTGTCTTGGAGTGATTGCTGTTTTACAAGCATGGCCTATTTAAATGTGATTAGCATGTTTGTGCTCCTCTTGCTAGTGAGGAATTTAATCAAAATCAGCTAGTGTTTAGTATTCTGCTGTTTCATAAATTGTTGGCAGCAATTCAGAGGTCTTACAGTGCAACTGGGAAAATTGAAGGTGTTCAAGGACTAAGAGAAGAGCAAGGGTAACTCAGCTTGAAAGTCTCCTCGAAAAATACACAGAAAATATATAGGAAAAAGCCATGCACATAGTGGGTTATATTATGTAAGTACAATTCTGTGCTGAATTGTGTACTAGAATAAATAACTAGCATATGCTTCATGGTGTTTGTAGTTCAGTGTGACCATAGCTGCATCTAGATGTTTAAAATTTTGATATTCTTTTTAACTGGATAGACCAGTTAAAAGATTGGGTAAGTATGTAAGCAGATTGAATGTACCAGTTCTATCTTACAGGAAAGATTGTTTTGCAGCTAAATTTTTTTGGGATAAAGCTTATATATGCACTGTGATTACTTCATTAAAGATAGTAATATGACTTAAAAAACTTAACAACATCCTTTTGCCATAAAGTATATATTAAAATCTAATTCATATTTTTCTTCTGGAGACAGTATAACTAGACAATGTTACAATATCTGGTTTCTATTCACACTTCTCTACTTTTTTAGTGAAACATTCTATCCAGTCTAAACTGCTGAATATCTAATCCAAGGAGGTTCTTCATTTTTTCAGAATATCATCTAAAGCCAATAAAATCATGAAAGGAACAGCCAATATGGCTGTTGGGGTCATGCTTTTATGCAATACTTTCATTTGAACAATCAGAACCTACACTCTATTTTAAGGAGTTTCTTGAGTTATGATAGGGTTTGAAATTTAAATTAGCTTATCCCTGAATTTTCATCCAAAATTATCTAATGCCTTAAATTAAATGAAAATCTAAGAAGTAATTAATATATTTGGCATACATAAAACCTCTAGGTGAAGTACAGTGACTTGTGAAGTACTTCTGATAAACAATATATTGCACCAATAAAATAATTAAATGAAAATTTGTCCCCTTTATATAGTCCATCAAGGATTTTGTAGTACACATCTTTTAACTGATGCAGTTACTAATGGGAGAGGAGATTCTACTTTGCCATTTTGCCACTATTTAATGGGTGGAGGGAGGTCTTTGGTTTAGATTCTGCAAGTGTGCTTTTTAGTTGGTTAGGTTTTAGTTAACAAAATAGTTCAAAGCTACAGGTGGATCAGGTGAATATCTGATGAAACTGTGGAGTGAGAAAGTACATTTTCTCATGGAAATCAGGAGTGGGTCAGAGTGAGAACTTCACTGAACAAAAAGAATTGGCAAATATAGGAGCCATTTAATCCCTTCATCAGCCAGGAAAATCCAGCATGAAACTTTAAAGCTCTGTTCAGAGCTAGGCTCCACTCAACTTTCTGAATAGTAGAAGATCCAGCTCTGTATTTACAGAGAGTAAAGTAAAGTAGTAAAGTTCTTCACTCTAGTAAAGTACTAGAGTGAAGATGCCTCTTTGCAGCTCTAGGATGATAAGCTGTTTCCTCAAATGAGGAGATGTCACAAAATGTGTGTGAAAAACAAGAGTTTTTCAGGAAGGATTGTCACAATGTGGATTTTATAACCTTGGCTGTTTAAGCCTTCTGAATAGAAGACTGAGCACTCTGGTATCTTTTCTTTTGCCTTTTCTATGCACTAAGTACACATTCATCCAATTCTGTAAAAATTACTTATTTGAGTTGGAGCCAAACCCAACTGAGCAAAATCATTTGCTCTACTGTTGTGCGGCACTTACACAATGCAAGTGCCTTTCAAAGCAGAAGCATCCTAATTACCGAGAGAATCTCTCAGCGTCTTGTATGACTCCTTCTGCTGGGTGACAGAAGCAGGAACCTAAGCATCCCTGTCTCCTCTGCTGCAGCATCCAATGTGCATACTAGGGGGGTTATTTTATAGATAATTCTTTAATGTCCAGTCCTATCTGTGTCCTCTTAAGCATTCAGTTTCAAATCTATACAGTAAAAACATTTTGTGATGTTTTTTTTAGTTCTGTGATCATCTTGTCACCGGTCCCTCTCACTTATCAACACTTCTGACATTTTGTTGGAAGGTGCAGCAGTACTTTTTGCACAGCTGTATGATACAAGCACATATCACTTGCTCAAGATAATGGAAGGGCAATAACTTCCCCTGCTTCCATTCTTCAGTAAATCCACTCTCATTTATGTGTCTCTTTATTCCTGCCGTGATCATATTCCTGCCACACAGTACTGCAGCTCTCTTTAGGAGTGCTGTTCATTTCATCTGCATTTCCTTTTTGTTGCCCATTTGGGTTCTACAACTCTTCTTGCATTTTAAGTCCTTTCCTTCCCTTGTTTATATTGCTGTTTCTGTCTGGAATGGCATGCACTTTTTGGTCGTCAGGAATACATTTCTCTTCTGCCCTTCAAGTATTCCCCCCAAGCTCTCAATTTGATGCTGAGTGCTTTAGTCTTGGTACTCCAGTGTGCTTAAGCAGATGCTCAACTTTAAGCCTAAGTAGTTAAACTATTAAAATTTAAACACATGCTCTTCAGAATTCAGAATGGATGGTACTTTTAGCATTTTCCTGAATAGGAGGCTAAAAGCCTGAATGTGAAGTTTTGTAAATTTCATTAAATTTTTGGTGAGCATTGAGCACATATCTGTAACATGTATGTGCTTAAGTGCTTTCCAAAATGGACATGGTTTATCCTTATTTTAAGTTCTTTCCAACAAGAAACTTATTTTTGTTCTTCTAATTACCTGCAGTTACTGTCCAGGGAAAGATATAGTGCTTTTACAGGTAATTAGGAGAGGATGTTGTACTAGTTCACTTCTCTATTTTCTCATTAGGCAGGCATCTATTCATCATTCTCAGATTCTGTAGACAAGATTTTCCCGCTGAGCATATACAAGTGTAACGTATACTTACACAGAACTGTCAGCTGAGCTCTAGTTGTGGCAGTATTTTGTTGTTGGATGGTACTCCTGAACTGCTCTTGTTAAAGTGAGTGTATGTATGTATTTACCTATCTTTCTATTGCAGCATTTGAAAAAGAGGGACCAAAACTATAAAACTGATATTTAAAATGTGAGTTTAAAATAGTTTTATTTCACATTATTTTATGTACACTGTATATAAACAATTATTACTTTCCTTCTATACCCACCCACTGACAGCCCCGATGCCCCCTCCCATTTTTGGAACTCTGCTTTACTTCCCTGAAAACATTCGTTTAGGGACTGCAGAAAAATCAAAATAAGTTGGTACTATTGTGATAGAATTCATGAAAAATGTAAGTTGCAGAATCCTCTTAAAATATTTCTGCTTGATTTGCTTTGAAAAGCTTGCTTGTCTGAGTAGAATGACTGAAAAATGGTATTGTACAGAAAAAAAACCGTTATGAATGCCTAAAATTTTTGAAGTTATTTTTGAATAGATTGATTCATATTCAGATTAGCTTCCTGCCAGATGGAGGGAATTTACAGTAAATCAGTTTTTGGCAGGAGAGAAATGAAAGACGAACAACATCTGCTTATTTATAAAAGTTGTCCTGTTCTTCCTCTATATTGGTGGGACACGTATTACCTACACAAAGAAAGTTTTATTACTAATAAATTGTGGAAACTTAAAGCTTACAGGGATGAGAAGGTATCCATGCTTACAAAGAGGCTGACAACAGAGCACGTTTATATAGTGGAAGCAGCACCTTTGCATAATGCAGCCATTGATGTTCAGCATCTATGTATCTATTGAGTTTCTGTTCCAGCCCCGGGTCTCAGAGCAGGAAAAGCCTTACAGTTGCCAGAAGTTATTTTAGGCTGTGATCTTGCAGACATGTCTACGTAGGCAAACACATCAAAGTCAAACATTCCACATTCACAAAGAAGGAAGGCTTATGAGTATGCAAAATCCTAATAGCCTCTTTTGACCCATAGAAATCAAACTGTTCTATGGTCCTATTAATATTTCTGATCATAAGTCCATGCATTGCTTTATATATGGGATATTGAAATGCTCAGATACTAGGTCAATATATTTGGCTGCTGCTTTGTAATGACCTTAACATGATTGGTATGCCTGAGTTTTTAATGAGCAGTTCAATTCCAAATGTACAGTAAAAGAGAAAGCACAGGCCCTCTTAGTGTCATTGAGGTCCAAAGTACTGGCTCAAAACTGCTGAAGTCAGAGGTTAGGTGACTAAAGGAGGAGTTAACAGCATACTTCTGGTATGAATAGCTAACCTGATATTCCTTCAGCACTTGCAGTTGAAGATCAGTAGTAGATGGATGCTATAAGCAATGAGAGGGCACAGTCATATGATATTTCACACACCTAACTTCATTTACCAAAAATACCATACGCTTCTTGTCTACCAAAATGTCTCTAAATAGAAGTAGAAGTAGAACAGTAACTTTATTCTGCTTTATCAAATTTAGAGATAAAAAATATACTTGGAATGTTGGTAACACATTTACTAAAAATGGATTAAAATGCTAATTGTCTCTTATTTCCACTACTCCTTTCAGGAATATTTTTCAGAATACTGTCATATGGGTTGAGGATGAATCTAGTCTGCATCCTTTCCACCAAGGTGACCCCTAGGAAACTGCCTTTGATAAGGCATAGCATGAGTCTAATCCTCACAGCATATCAAGTCTCCTATGGGCAGACAAGATTTATAGGCAATGTCTTTTACTACACCAATTAATGTAGGGGGATAAAGTAGAGAAGCTTTTGGGTGTACCAGCTTTCCATCAAGAGCTAAAGGTGTGGTAATAATTTAACCAATCTAGCAGCTGACACCTGCAAATCCTCTTCACCCAAAGGTTAGTCATCTTAAGGAGCTTCTGTGTTCACAATTTCTTTCTGTTATCTAGAGTGGCTTTAAAGGCCCCAGAGAAATCCTGCTTCTCCTAAAGGAGGGAGCTAAAGAACTCACTTTACTTTCTTGTTCCTCCATCACAGGTCTTTATTTTCAGTATCTTAAAAGATGTTTTGAATATTTATAGGAAAGGTGACCATCCTTTCCTTTGTTTTCTGATTTGCGCAGCAGTTCAGAAAGTTACATTGCTTCCGTTCTTCCTTGGCTTTCTTGGTTTATGTGTCCATTGTTTTCTAAAATTATATCATGTTTAGAGCTATGGGCTTAAAACACTTCTTTCTGCATACAGGCCCTTTAGAGCACAGCGCTATAACTTTATAAATTTCATCTGAGAAGAATTGTGCATGTAAGCTTCTTAACAGATGCACAACTTCCATTTCTTTTTAGGATTTACATAGAATGTAAACATATGTGGCATCTCTCTCCTCCTCTTAGTTGTGAAATTCTATCACCATGCCCTCCAATTAAGAATGGAATAATGTCAGATATTTTTATCACTAAATCTACTGGGAAATATTCTTTCTTCCTATTTTTCAGACACCTCCTGTCAAAGGGACTTAGAATTAGCACTCTTTTGTCCTTGGCCAAAAAAATGCCAAGGTAAGAATCTCAATTATGATAGCCAGAAATGGCTGATGAATGAAGTCTGAAATAATACAGTCATTAAATTACATTTTCTCATTTCTGAATGCATATATATAATACTACTATGTTTCTTAGGTATTAGTCAAAATGTACTAATGTCATTTGAAAATTACACTGGGAAAAAATACCTATTTTCAAATAACTGCTACATTATATTAACGGTTGATATGCAGAAATTGTATGTATTTTATAAAATTACTGTGTTTGGGAGACTAAATTTGAACTTGTAAGTGAATGAAAATGAAAAGGTTAGGCCATGAATTAATACTTAGCTTATTCTGTAAAATACAACTCAGTTAAGAGAGCAGAATTATACAATAAACACTTAGTAGGAGATTTGATGGATTTAAACAGGTAAAACATAATAGGGTTGCAGCAAAGAAAGACTGTGGCTATCTGACACGAATCACAAAAGTTCTGTTAACTCCCAGTACTGAAGGAAAGTGATAAATGAGTAGAAAACACAATTGTTTGTTACTTTGTTCTTAAAACAAATTGTTTTGCAGGCTAAGACCCTGTGTCTTGTAAATACTTAGACATCTGCTGCAAGAAGTGTTCCACTTGATGCCTATTGGATGCTGCAGAGGTGTGGAGCTAAATAGGGAATCTAGTGTTTGCAGATTCATGCCATCTGAAACAGAACCTATTCTGCAATTTTTCCTTATAGATTTAAAGTCTAGTCCTGCAAGATCCACACATATAAGCCTCACATCAACTCTTCAGGAAAACTTGCTTCCTTTTAGAGAGGTTAACTGAAACTGTTTTTAAAGGCACAACAGAAAGAGCATGACAATGTTTTTCTCTTCCGTCATGTGCTATATCTTCAGTCATCTTAAAGATATCAATATTATTCACATTTTATGATGATGAAATGGAGATAGTCAAATGACTACTCCACAGCACCCACTGCACCAAGAGAAGATCTGTGTCTTTTGACTTCCAGTGTGGTGTTTTTTCCTCTAGGACCTATTGGCTTCCTGTTTCTCAGCCAGGTTTTGAACTTCTCTACACCCCTTTGTTTACAAAACTGTGTTGAAAAAATAGTTGCACTTAAATATTACAGGGGATTGTTTTCATCCTTACTGGGGACAAAAGAGTCCCCTGGGGATTATGGCCAAGTACCTAGTGCAATCAGTGCAATTCCTAAATATATTTCAATTTTGAAGGTCCATAATTCTGATCAAAAAAAGAAAAGGGGAGGAGGCCAGGGACTTTCCAGGTGAATAATAATTGTGTATGTTTCTCAACATTACCTTTCTCCTGAAGAGCAAGATATTCTAGTCTGTGCAGTAATTTTTTAATATTCTATGAGAGAACATAAAACAAGTCACTGATCTTAAATATCTTGGTGACTGTATTCAAGGAAATGAAAAATAGTTTATATAAATAATAAAACACAGTAATTAGATAAAATATAATTTAATGCTTGGAAGAATCTAATAATTAATTTGAAGTTGCTAATAGTGTAAAATGTCAATTGCTTTTCACAAATGTGCTCTTTTGTACAATTCATGTTTAACAAATGTAATATATACATTGCATATGGTAACTCAGATCTTCCTTCAGCAAAATGCTGGAGCCCACTGGAATTCAAAACTAAGGAGATTCACTGACATCAGGGCAATTATTTGCCTAAAAGATCTGTATTACAAATTTGTTTACAGTGGCAAGAGCAAGTGGCAAGATTCTGCAGTTAAGTTTACAGTCCTCTCGCATTCTAACTAGCCTTTCAAACATTATTTGCTTTTTCAGACTCTCTCTTCTTCTACTTGAAAGAGAAATAATGAGTCAAGACAAGTCATTTTGGGGCATGATGAAAATGGAACAAAGCAAACTGCTTTTTCATGGGCTTTTACAAAAGCTTTTATTTTTGAATAGCTGATGAACCAGGTTGCTGGGGATTGATTGGCAGACACTGGGAAGAATCATTTGTTGTCCATTATTGACATATGGGTTGGCAAGACTCGGTTGTGATGGACCTCTGCAATTTTCTTCTTGGTGTCTGCAATAGTATTTCATTAAACATTTTATAAGATAAGTGAAGGAGCAGTTTAAACTCTGAGCTTTCACTACATATTTACTTACTCTCTGAAGTGTCCTGGAGAAAATTTGACCATGGGGGACAGCAGAAAGATTCTTGCATATTTGAGTAAATCCGCTGCGAAGGAGGTCTGAAAACATGCAGAGGTAGTTGGTAGGCAGCCATGTGGGTTTTTATGTAAGAGAAGAGCACTTAAGGCGGGTTTTGGTATTAAGATAGAGAAGGGCATTGGAACTGTAGTTAAAATAGCTTTCTATTCAAAATACAATTAAAAATTTGTGAATTTTTTCTTAGTGCATATTTAAAATGAAAAAATCAAAATGTTTCACTTCAAATTGGCCTAGCGCAGGGTTCAGCAGGAATGGTTTAATTAAAGGCAACACCACACAATATTCCCAATATTCATTTTGCTGTAATTTGTGCCTTAACTCAGAGAAACTCTCTATGGTCTTATGACAGTTTTCTGCAACCATAACAAAGCTTCCTTATGCTTTCTGCATTATTGTGAACTAAGCAAGTTTTGTCTTCATTATGTTTCTATTTTGAAAGAATACAATGCAAGTGTAAAAAAAAAAATCACAAAATGAAGTTGTGAACCATTCAAGTGAGTTTGCTCAGGAAGAAAAGATATCAATGAAATATTTGATTTTTATTTTTTTTAGCAGATTGACATGCATTTAAATATGAGAAAGTTTCTGTAGAAACTGAATTACTAGTGATTTGAATGGCTGTTTAATTTCATGTCTTAAAATTAATTTAAGCCACTGCTACTCCCTCCTATTCCCTTCACTGTTACTAGTCTTGTTATCGTCTTTTGAATATAGTGTCATTATTAGAATATTTTACAGAAAATATATTGTCTAAATTTAAGGCAGAATTTAAGGCAAGTTGGAGTCTTTTACGTAACTTTTTGACATGTAGAAATTCAACAAAATTTAGCATTTGATAATACAAGAACACAACATGCCCCCAACAATTTAAAACCACATTAGAAAACTTCTAATTATTGTGGCAATTTCTGTACATCTTTATGTGGTAAAGCTCTTCACATCCAGCAGTGACTTCGTATACCTGGGAAATATTTTTATTACACTTTAACAGTGGTAGTAGAGGAGTTACAAAGTGTTAACAGCGGAAGACCGAACCTTCAGAAACAATTACAAGTGATATTTTAAGCAACTGTCCCTACTATATTGTGCATTCTTCAGCACCTGAACTCAGAGAGACAGAAATCATAAATATAAGGAAGGGAACTGAAGTACAGTCTTGCTTTAGAAGGATGATGAGGCATTGACATCTGAGTCTCACAGTGCATTTACAGAATAGCAGTAACTACTTGCATCAATCTTCCAACTGCAGTGTGGCTTCAAAGATCTTTGAGAGAACCCAGTAAAGGGTTGTCTCAAAAGGGCGTTTCAAAGGACAGCTGGCGTCACTTTTCCAGAATCTCCAAATTATATGCCATTAGGATGAGAACTCATAGGTCTCTCAGAGTCTGATGTGGGAGTAAAACTCTGTTTTGTCTGGTGAAACAGACCTTTCCCACAGTATATTCGGTTCTGTTACTTGCATTTAAGATAAGCCTTGTGGAATATAAGTGGAAGAGGTTGATTTATGCCTTACCTTTATCAGACATGCAAAGAAATCCTCCCTCTGTAAACATTTTGAGCAACAGACAGTTTTGTTTTCTTTATTATTGCTAAGTTATGCGAGTATTGCAAAACACATTGCCAGTAATAAAATGTTAAAAGCTTGCCAAACTCATTAGGTTCTATACACTTATTATTAGACTGAAGAAGTGCTGCATGTTCATCACCAGCTGCTTTTCCAAATGTAGTAATGCACTATAGAGGCGCAGTGCTGAATCCAGTAAGCATGTTGAAAAGATAATATCACTTGTCTTGCAAAGAATCACAGATTGGGAGAAACATTTTCAATTCAATTATGGGTTCCAACCTCAATTACTTCAAGAATCTTTCTTGGTAATTTATGGAGTTGTTCACAGACAAATATTCTTGTACATAATTACTTTTCATTTGATGACAAACAGAGGAAGCAAACCCAATATGGTCTAAGTCTTGCATGCATATAAGCCAGCTGGTAAATACACATTACTGTCAGAATACCTGCTTACCCATGAGTTTAGGAACAATTTAACTATGATCATAGAATCATAGAATCTTTAGAGTTGGAAAGGACCTTGAAGATCATGTAGTTCCAACCTCCCTGCCAGGGGCAGGAACATCTTCCACTATATCACTTCCAGAGTAAGAAATTCTTTCCTCTGGATGACTAGTTTGTAATCTTGCAAGAGAGTGCATCTTTGGGGACCAGCACTTTCAGATATGACAGCTCAGAGATGGCAGCACAGTTCCTGTGGCACTAGGTAGAAAAATGAACAGCAAAATTTCTTCTCTACTGCTCACCCATCTAGGCCTTATGTGATCAGTGAATGATGGAGTTGCGCTGCTCATTTGCTTTTTTCCTTTCTTGCTGGAGGAAAATTAAAGCTTTTTTTTCTTTTTTTTTTTTTTTTTTTTTTTTACTTTTACATATGCTGGTAAATAAGGTATGAGTCAGAAATGCCAGGGAAAAGATTATTTTATTTCAGGAATAGGAGGAAGGGGATTCTGTGAAGTTACCCTCTGAGACACCTTCTATTATCACCCCATTTCTACATGGAGCTTTTCCTGTCTGAAACTAAATGAAATTTGGGTCTCCCAAAACCCATCTGGATTCCTATGCATTTTCACTGGCCCCTAGGCTGATGTCTTTCTTTCCAGGTCCAGTAGTGTCCTTGCTAGTGAGGCAGGATTCTTGAACATAAAAGCTGATTCCTGTGGAGGAATAGTTTTCTATCTCTCTCAGTCTTCTTTCATTTTTATACCTTTCAGCATTTTCGCTTTCCTTTTAAATTTTTCCTCCTTTTTATCTTGTTCCTTCTATCTTTCTGATAGCATCTGCACTTTTCTGTGGAGTTTACCCTTTGGCTGAATTCTGCATGGTGGTAAACTAACTAAGGGCAAAGTGTTCTCTAGATTATCTGAGCTAAAAGTTGATAAAACTAAAATTGTGCTGGCAACGTTTGTTTTTTTTTTTTTTTTATTACAGAAACATTGTTTAAAAACTGTTGTTGAGAAAAATCAAAGAAACTTTACTGGTAATCCTTTATGAATGAGGTGTTAAAAAAAACCCCCAAACTCAGCCAAACAACAACAAAATCCCCAAACTGAAAGCCCACAACCCTTTTAAACACTTTCTATGTGTTCCTGTCATCTATAGTAACAACTAAAAAATAATTAAGACAGTTTACAGGTACTTTTAAAATGGATAATGGAACATCTTGCCAGTTGTTTGGACAACGTGGAATTATAGACCAGTAAAGCATTCTGTCTTGGCAAAATGCTTTCTAAGTACTTTTTTTATGTCTAATTCCACAGTTTGTATGCATGTGTACTGAAGTTTAAACCAAGTGTTGGTTGATGTTGTTATTAGTGTAGTTTCAAAGATTGGAATTTTCAACTGTTTTGAATTTGACTTTGCTACTGTACTGTTGTCCATTAGCTTTTGTGTGGCACTTGTCCTTTTCTCTTTATAGCTTTTAGCATTTGTCTTTTAATGCCAATAGGAATTTAAAACTATTATTAAAAAGCTTCTTTAGTGGGCTATGTGATGTTGTCCTGGACAGTAGTCAACAACTGCAATAGTAGTGAGATGTAGTTTTCTGCAAACCATTGAAGAGCTCCATAGTTAATATTTTTCTCCCAACTGGTTCTAGAAGTTGCTACAGTATGTCTATTAGTTGAATCCATACCTACAGACTGCTGAGTTAAGCAGTTGTCACTTCAGAATAATTTGTTCTATTAAGTTCATTTATACATATTTTATGAACTATTGCAATTTTGTAAGAACAACGATTAGCACTGTTGTTTTCTAGTGTACATATTATCCTGCCCTTTCACTAGAAATATTCATAAAAATATGTTATTATCATCAAAGAAAAAGAAACTACTAAAAGATTGGGACCATGTTAGGGAAGAATAAGAAGTAAACTGAGATGTTTGGAGAGCATTCAGTGGTGATTTCTGAACTGTGAAATAGAACTGCCTATGACAAGTCACGTAGTTCCTGGTAGGATATGAATTGCTGTATCAATATTCAGTTCACTGCCGGTCTCAAGGAAGGGCTACACACATACAAAATGGGGCTGCTGCATTTCTGGTTTTATGCCAGCACGTTGCCACTGATCTAGTGGCATTTTTCTGAATTAGACTCAATAGAAATTTGACCACAATCAAGTCCAGAGTTGTTATCAAGGCTTGCCCATTGCAAAAAAGTAGCTTCAGATCTTTCCTGATGTATTAAAGGGTATTTGAAGGGAACTAGTAAGACTTAAATTTATAGATGTGAATTGAGTCAAAATCCTCTCAAAAGAATATCTCATGTTTTAAGTCAGTAGGAGTTACGTGCTGGTCGTTGGTGCTCTCAGAAATCATTCCCACAGTGAATATAGGTAGCCATAGTGGAGTGTTTGATATGCACCACGGCACCTATGTAATCATTTAATTCTTATGAGATGAAATGGTCTTATGCACAGGTTTTTCATTTATATCCATTGCTGGACTGGAAACAAATGTGTATCATACGTGACAAGATCAACCTCTGAGTAGGAAATTTGAATAAAAATTTCTCAGGCAAAAAATTACCCTAAAAGCTAAAGCATCTTTGCTCTTTTGCCTTCCCTACAAGTCCTAAAAAAACTCATAGTGACCTAAATTAGTCATTTCTACAAATAACAAGGGTCATTCTCAGATAGATGAACTACATTGTAGCAGATTTGGTACCCACTGCTCAGGAGTTTGAGAAAGAGCATGTGATGTCTGTGCAGTACATCTTTTCTGTTGTACTTCCACATGCAAGCCCCCTTTTACATGCAGAAGAGCCATTAACCCTTCCAGGACAGACCAGTTACTGTTACAGATACAGCTTTCAGAAAATATGCTGCAGTAAGCCTGCCTAGCAACCCACTTGCAGGAAATCAGAGCCATGCTTTACAGCAAGTATTAATGACTCTGCATTTCTCTAAGTTTGAAAGTCAATACTGAAGAGTCATAACATGGATAAAGCGTTATAGGACAAGTGGCTTATCACATATATCATGAATAATGCACTTGGCTTGACTGGATATCTTCAATGGCACTGCTTATGTTTTTAAAATACATTTTTAAATGGTGTAGTAATAAACATAAAAGGTCTTCTTCACCTCAGTGATAAAGACTACACTGCTGCAATACAGTTTTGTGACATAAACCATAT
This sequence comes from Tringa tobata, assembly GCA_033628505.1. Taxonomy (NCBI): domain Eukaryota; kingdom Metazoa; phylum Chordata; class Aves; order Charadriiformes; family Scolopacidae; genus Tringa; species Tringa tobata. The sequence goes on from JAHREE010000559.1 coordinate 744,688, forward strand.
TTCTCCACTTAGATTTATTAGTGTGAAGAAAATTGCTCTTCTGAAAAACAAGTAATAGAGACACATTATTACTGTAGCAAAAGGTGTTATTAATCCACATACTGCATCTCCAGTTGCATGGACTCTGTTTATTATCTGTGAAAGGAACATGACCTTAGCTTTCTCTAAGCAATCCTGGAAGCAGCCGTTTTATGATGAGAAGCTTCTTGCTTACTCTTTCTTTTCAAGGGATACTTTGATGTCTTGATGCATTTTTAGAGGGGGTTCACTTAGTATACAGAAGTAGACCTGCATGTTGATAACAGCTTTCTGTATTTTTTCTTCTAAACTTTCTGTGTAGACTTAAAAGAAATAAAGAAAACCAAACAAGAAAGTCATTGTGCATGGCACAGAGTTAGAGGGGAAGAATTAAGGAGGCAACTGCAAAAGCTGCCTGAAAAAGAGCTTTGAAATCCCAAATAGATGTTTACTGCAATCAAGAAATAAAAACATATGTGGGTGCAGGAGTAATAACTTGAGAAAAAATACCAAAACATTTACCCAGTGGTTAGGAGAAATCATTTTGGGGTGGACTGTTGCATAGAGATACTCCAGAAAAGTTCTGGTAAGCTGTGTGTGTGGTGCAGGAGATAGTGTAGTCCTTTGTGTTTCTCTTCCACTGCAGTTCTCTGTGAGCTTAGTGGCAAGTTCTTGTCCTGGTACCCCTTCTCTGTAGCTGAACTAATTACACTTCCTGGAATGTATTAAGAATTAGCTTGGTAATATTTGGGTAGCCGTTTTTTAAAATGCAAAGACCAACAGAACTTGATGGGATTCTAATAGAATACATACTCCTGAGCAGTTAACAGTGTCGTGCTTTACTTGGGCACTAATTTCAGTCTTGTGCCTCCATTAATTTAACATGAGAAGTTATTGTATTGAGTTTGCATGGCAAGGTTTTGGTAGTGGGGGTGAGGTACAGTGGTGGTTTATGTGAGAAGCTGCTAGAAGCTTCCCCTATGTCTGACAGAGCCAATGCCACTGCTGGCCAAGGCTGAGCCCCTCAGCAACGGTGGCTTTGCTACAAATGGTTGCTTTAAATTCAAAATATTTTTAATACTCCTGCAATAAAAAATGTAAGTGAAGATTTTTTAGTTCAGAATCTGAAAAGCTTATTAAAACACGTAATAATGAAAATAAACTGGATTTTTTTTTTCTAAACTATAAAAAACATAAAGAAAAAGCTAATGTAATTCCTATAATCTCTTTCTCTGTGAACTTCAGTTTCTTTATACCAGACAAACAAATCAATTCAAGGAGCACTCATTCTCCTTGAATCTCTTTACAGTGCTTAACTAATAGTTTGTGAGGAACAAAGTTAATTCACCCATGTGCTCTTCCTTGTGAAGTGTCACCTAAAGACGAGAACCAAATCCCAGATCACCTATCCGTGTGAACAGAATCTGTCACGTATTGCCCCCAATAGGAAGTTCAAATGGTTAATTCAGTGATGCTGGTGAAAGTCCATCAAACAGCTGTAGCTGTCATTGCTTATTATGGTAAAACAAACCTGCTTATGGTGTATCTATAAAACAGGAGGACAATTTTGGAGGTTTATTTTATTATAAACTAGTATTCGGTTGCCTAAGGTCAGCTTTTGTATTTCTCCTTTTTTCTTTTGCTAACTAACTGAATCACAGTTATTAGGCTTCTATATGCAATATTCAGAAATCTAATTTCAACCAAATCATCATCATCATAATCTGCCAGCTCATATCAGCAGATATCTATTTTTATTTTCATATAGAAAGATTCAGAGTCTGCAACTTCCGTTTTTTTTCTAAGTGGCTTTTATTCACTTGGGTATCCTGACTCTGCACAAAATACATGTATTAACTTATAATATGTAAGTAAGACTAAAACTTGAATAGTCTGAAGGAGCAAGATGTGAAATCTTTGTTATAATATAATAGCTGTTGTACTGAAATAAAATGCAGCAGCTGCAGAAGTCCCATATTAAGGACCTTTTCCAAGGACTGTCACCACACAGAGCACACATGTGTTATGCAAAATCCCACCATGGCTCTGAGGAAAAGCCAAACACCTGTGAGGATCCCTGAATCATGTTCTTCTCAGAGCATGGAGGAAGGATGAGAAAGAAGCAGAGAATTGCCATTTCCTTACTAGTACATTGCACGGTGAGAGTATTTCCTAGCTCTTGCTATAGAAGGTTTCCTAGGCTGGGAAGCCTGTGGTGACACTGGCGACATGCCACCCCCTTTGCCTGCCCTGGTGTAGCTGCACTAACTACTCTCCTGTCCCAATGTCCTCAGAGACTGTAGACTGCAGCCCTTCTCAGTAGATGTACCAGAGTGAAAAGGCTCTCCCTATGCTTGTTTATAGTCTCTCACCTATATCACTCAGGGCAGAGCTGTGCTTTGTTACATACCCACAAGGACCAACAGGTTATTTCAGAGCCAAGAATCCTATCACCCACTTGCTAATAATCACACATAGCATGTAGCTGACAAATTATTTCAGTCACTTTAGCTGCAAGTACACTATTTCAGATGCTGGTTTGCTTGATATATTACTACTGAGCCGTAAAAAAAACATTATCGTTCTGATTCCTGAACACACTACATTTTAAAAAAATGTCTCCTTGGCTCTCACCTCTCATCAAAAATTTCAGGTATGCTGGCTTTGGGTCACAAACCCCTTTCTTCAAAATGATCAGTAACCTGCTTATTGTTACAGAAATCTTTTTTCACCACCGACTGTTTTTAATTATAGACCTATTGGTAGCCTTTCATTTACCTAAAAGATTTTGCACATCCCTTCTTGTCACATTTTTCACATTTGATTAACTTTTATCTACTTAAGAGTTTGTCTGGATTTGAGCATGAGCCGTCTGATTGCTCTACTGGGTTTTGGCAAAGTTCTTCTAAAGGTTTTCTGATTCATGGAATACTTGGGGATATTTTTTCTTGTTTTGGTGCTGTAAGTTCACATGATTTTATTACATGTTTGAGTATGCATTTTGGTGAAAGGACAAATGGGTGTTCATAAATCATTCTGTGTCCTTATTCTACTTGATGACATAGTCCCCACCTTGAAGCTGCTGTCTTAGTGTTTATTTGTTAAATCCTTAAACTCCATAATCGATAATATTTGGCACAAGTTTCCCTTTTTGATTCAGCCATTTGTATAGAATTTATGAAAAATGGTAATTATCGTGTAGAATATTTTTTCTTCTGAAGTCAGTTAAGAGAAGACTCTATCCCTGTTACGGAGTTATGGCTTTAGAACCGTCATATTTTCTAATACATTTAGGCATTCATGTGCATACACACACACAGATATAATTTAATAAAAGTTTTTGCTCTTTATTTGATAAAACTTGCTAATTTCTGAGACCCAAAGCTAAAATACCCTTGAATAAGTATACAGAGAAGGTTTATATATAAGCATTTTTCTTCCAGTGAAGTGCTGTTGCTTATAGTGATTTTTCTCCACTTCTTTCAAAGATGTTCTGATTAATGACCTTATTACTTATGGAGACTACCATAAATTTTATTCTTCTCTTCCCCATATGTGTTTCTTAGACTAGAAATATGCTAGAATATAGCTCCTATTGCAAGAAATAAAGATGTGGAATAATTACGGTAGTAGGAATTACCTTTTCAGGTTCATTTTTGCAGAGCACTTCCAAAAAAGTAATGAAATTAGTTGATTTTATTTGCATCAATCTACTTCACTAATAAATCACATATTGTCAATAAATAAGAATTACACAGGATTATCCTTCTTTCAGATATATAGGTAGTTTTCCTATAGGATTTGTTGAAAACAAGTGTAGTTTAAAATGTACTAAAATACATATTTTTGACAATAGCTTTTTTCACAAAAAAAAAGAAAGTCTCCCTCAAAAAAGAAAGTAAAAAAATTCTCAAGCAAGACCTTTCAATAACGATCAAGTAAACAAGTATCCAGATGTTATTGCCCTGAGACAGGATATTAGCTGTCGAAAATCATGCCAGAAAATATCAGGACAGTTTATTTCATAGCTCATATAAACAAACAGTAATGAAACTAAATCATAATGGAGAGCTACATTAGTGCAGGATTATTATCCTAGAGTGAACGCTGTTTTAGTCCTTTAGTGCTGTAGGTTAAAGAAAATGGAAGCAGATTCTAGCCTGCTTCCACCAAATGATTTTAGGAAGGATTCCTACCTCAATTTACCTTTTTTATTGCAGATATTTTAATTTTTTTTTAATTATTTATAGATCTGATTTATTTCTTCCTTCCGTTAGGAATGAAACAGTTTTCATTTAGGGAGCATGGCTTCATGTAGTTTTCCACTAGTAAGTTAGTGTCTCGCAATCACAGTCTTTCTGCAGGATGCTTGTTGCCCAGATACCAAGTCTGTGCGTTCTTAAGTTAAACGCAGGCTGGTAGGGATGCAGCTGTTCACAGTCTGGAAACAAAATTGCTCCACAGATAAATTTTGCTAAGTATAAAATATACAGGATCAAGATATTCAGAAACAAGCGCCTAATGGCTTTCTTTGAAGTGAAACTGTATGAATTCTTTATTTTTTGTCTTATGTGGCATAATTGGCTTAGAGAAGTAATGCCACATCTACTCTCCTAATTAAAATAAGGTAATATTTTTAATATTAATGAATAGTTTCCCCATTATCATGACACACTGATTAAATAGGGTACAAACCTTATTAAGACTTGTTTTTGCTTGATAACAATGCATGACTATAATTGACTTTTGTTTGATCCAGGGTTTCTCTAAATTAAAAAGAACAAAGAATATCAGATAAAAATTAAATCGCACAGAAGTGTATATTTCATAATCCTTTTTGAAATGCAAATATGTTACAAAACATATTTCTTATATGTTCTCAAGTTATGTTTGATATTTATAAAGATTGCCAATCATTGCCTTCAATTAGAAGTTCACATATCAAGGATAACCTCTATGTTTTTCATACCATAATTGATAAATCTAATCCTTTCATTAAGATGAATGAAGCCTTCCCTAAAAACCGCAACAGTGCCAGATGGTGTCTAAGAGAAAAACATAGTGCTTTTTTTGACTGTTATACTTTTAACATAGACACACAATACCAATTAGTAGCAAAAGGGAAAAAAAGTAATCCAATTTGCCATTCCTCTTCTCCAAAATACATTTTGTTTTATACATGGATCTGAGGTGACAGTAAATCAAAATAAGCTCTGTTATCTTATTTTGCTCCAATAAAGTCAGTCAACAATACCAATGGCAGTAGTTTTCTGTCTACTTCAGAACTTTTTAAAGAAACCTCACTAATTTAAAGAATCTACTTCATTCTACCTCCGTTGAAATATGTGGGAATACTACCACAGCTTGAGTAGCATCCACATCATGATTTATGAGTTTACTCTTTTGGTCTATGTTTCTGTGCATGTTGGGAATAAGGTGTCGTGGACAAACAACCTCAGGTGTAGTACCTGCTTCTCATGTTTGTCACAGGAGGTCTGAGCCACATAGGTATATTTGTAGTCCCTAGAGGGTTAACACTCTCTGATCAGTGTGTATTTCTCAGCTGTAAGTGAAAATCCACAAGAAGTAAGTTTGATTTGACATTTCTGGCTACATCTAAAAGCATCAGCCAGGGACTTTATATTGTAGGAAAAGAGCCTGTGGGAATGCAAAGTTGGTGGTAGAAAGAAAAATAATCTCAGAACAGATAGTTTGTTGTATGTCCTACATCTATTAACTCACATGGACATATTTCCAACTCCAGAATTCCTGTCAAAGGAGAAAGAATATATCACATGGCAAATGACATTATTGTTCCTCCCGTACCTTTCCAATTGTCTCATTTTTGCCAGAATCACATCCAGAAAGTAAGTAATAATATTTACACATCAGAGCAAAAATAGGTAAAGCCAAATACACAAATACTACCTTAGACAAAAGCAAGAGTGTAACAGAGGAATAGCTGTTGGCCTTACTGCAGTGCTTTGTAATGTCTAAATCCTTATTTTCTCTTACTTTATTTCCTTATGCATTCCAAATGGAAATGCTCCCCGCTCATTAGTTACTTTGGTTCTTATCCCATGAAGCTTCCAGTAAGGTTTCTCATTTTGTCCAGACTGCTAATGTTAACATAGTGATGCAACTGGGCAGTGCCAGCCTGGTTTGGCATCCATTTGCACCTCTCCATGTAAGGAAACTCATTTCGCCACTTGCACATGAAAAATGTGTGCTCTCTGCCACTGACATTTCTTTCATCTGCATGCCATTCCTCTCTTTACAGATATCATCAAATCATTGTAGCTCTCCAAAATTCTAAAATAATGTGTTTCTCAATTGTCCCCATCAAAAACATGAGGCTATTTTTCCCTCTGTAGTATCGGTTCTGTTTATATGATGGCCTGATTTCCTAGAAGCTGTGGTATGCAAATGAGGACTATCATTCTTCCCATTCCCCAGTGCTTTCCCCTGAAAATGTGATCTTTTTGAAGGCTTGGGAAATGGCAAAGTACACATAGACATTTTTTTAGCAGCTTAAAACAGCATTTGCTTCTCAGTCTGTAACTTCACATTGATTAGATGGTAGATTTTCCAGATTAACTCCTGACCACTAAAGCACTTTTGTTCTCTCCCCTGCTGTAGGGAGATTTATTGATTTAATTGAAGGACTTCTTACTAGAGTTTTTCAGCTGCACATTTGTCTCTTCCTCCTTAAGTTGTTCCCTTTACTCATTTTTATCATCCTCTGGGCTATGACTGTTTTTTCCAGAGGTTATGAGGTAAAACAAAGGCTCAACTACTCTTCAAGAATCTACTTCTGATTAACTTGACTTTAACTCACCTTTAACAATAGATCAATTTCACCTATGCCTGTGCTATGTAGGGAATTTCCCTAGGGACGTATATGATTAGTCACAAGAATATGAAGGGAATTTCATTTAAGGGAAACAGAAATAGGTCATTTTAACAATGCAGTGGCAGTGTCATATTTACTTGGGAGCTTTGTATGATTGTGAGATATTTTTTTTCTCCTGTCAGCTATTTCTGAAAATTAATAAAGCGCAAGTTAATAAAAATAATGAACTATAAAGATGGTATTACACTAATACAAAACTCTCTAACCTTGCTCTCCTTTCTTCTATGGCTGCGGTAGCAGGGGTGCAGTAAAAAAACAAGATGGTTTTGTGCTAGACCAGACAGTGGAATTGTTCAAAAGTTGTTTGCTGTTCCTCAAGGTGATACTTCAGGTTCTGTGAAGGTTTTGAAATGGGAATGCAGGATCTGTGGCAGCAGTCAAGAACTTGTAGAAAAATACAGATACTGTTTGCTAACTGTTCTGCACAACATTTTAAATCATCCTGGCTAATTTTGAGACTCCACATTTCTGTTCTTATTATAGAAATCTTTAGCAATTTGTAGTTAAGCAAAATTGCCAACTGTAATGATAAATAATAGCATATGGGTGCATGTATATACAGAAAACACCCATGCATTACATATGGAGTATAATACGATTCCTATCATCTCCATTAAATTAGCATTGCAGAGTTACTGAAACTTGCTATGCTGCCAAGAGAGTTTACACAGTTTTCTTGAAATTAACAGAAACTGTGCTTCTGAAGTTTTTCTGCCTCAGATGTGTCTGCTGTTTCTTCTTCATCAAGTCAAAAGAGGAAAATTTGGATTATCAGTACTAGGGCGCTATTTTTTCTTGCAACTATTGTACAGTCCAGTTTCATTTCAGACTGCAAAAATTTAAAAAAAAATCTGGTGCCCATCTCCCCTAAATGAATGGAAAGCAGGGCAGAACACAGTTTTTTCCTGTGGTGTTTGTTTATGAAAAATATGAAAAAGATCTAATGGAACAGAGTAGCTGAAGGCAATAATTGTCTCTGACAGTTGCAAACCTACCAAAGAAATCAAAATGGAAATTTCTGTGTAGCAGTTTAGTTTTTTTTAATTCCCATTGCTAAATAAAAGAAAGAAAAATAGAAGGTGTACTATCATGTAAATGCATGTTATTGATATGTTTTATTAAAGATCAAAAGTGATTCAGCAGGAAAATATATGTACTGTTGGCAACTTTGATCAAAGGAAAATTAAAGTATAAAGAAATACATCAAAGTAGCCAACCAATAACAACAGTGAAATCACACAATATTGATTTCTAACCCTCTGCCAGACAGCTTCTGGTGAATCTCTACAATGGCATTTGAAACACTTCCATTGCTGTCTCTGTCCCTGTTGGGTGCTGCTGGCTGCCCTGCAGAGCTGACAGCTGGGACTCCTGGCTATGTTAGCCCATGCGCATGGCTTACAGGCTCCATCACCAGTAAAGACAAGTGTGAGCTGAGACACAGGCTTGGAGTATCCAATGGGTAAGAACCCAGTCCCTTTTTCCAGGTCCAGGAAGAGGGCTGGAAGACAGAATGATCCTAATCTGTCTCAGATTCACTGTAGCTGATGTAACAGGACTCACAATGTTAAATCCTTTGGCTGTGCTGATGCACAGCATGAATTTACATTAATTTAGAGTCATCCGAAACCACATAGATCCTTTCTGTGCACATGTGAAGTGCTTTAGTGGCCTCATTAGGGAATTTGGGAAAAAATGCTTTGTTTAAAGAACTTAACTGCTGTAGATTTTCCAATGCCAAATTAGTCTGTATTTAAAGAAAATTTTATATAAATAAATAAGGATGACTTTAATAGATCATAAAGAATGTTCACATAACCCAGAATTATCTTGAACTTTGCCATATGCAAAAGGACAAGCGTATGCATTTATTGACACTTTCCCACACTTATTTTTCAGCCCCTATGTGTGCTTCAGATCTTACTGACCTAGAAATGGTATGATTAGAAACTATGGATTTTTCTTCTATGAATTTTCTCAGTCGGTTCTTGAAGTCAGGGGAACATTTAGCTTCTTCAGCATTGTGCAGCGGAAGATTTCAAGGCTCAAATGTGTTTGATTACAAGAGTTCTTTCCTTTTTTTTTCATTTTTTCCCTTTCTTTTTCTTTTCTTTCTTGGTCCTCTATTGCATTGCTTAAATACATTAGCTATCCTCCAGTCCTCAGGTACAGAGGCAGATTTAAGTGTGAGATTACACGTAGTTATAGTTGATTTCTTTTCTGTGAAGTTACTTTGGAATGCTGGGTAAATGCCATCTGGTTGTGGCAATTTGTTACTGTTCGTTTGTTCTGTAGGCTCTTCACATTAATATTTCCATTTGAGGTAAATCCTTCAATGTGTTACCTTGAAATAACATTCTCAGTGTTTTAGTCTCTCCAGATCTTCACGGTGAACATGGTTGTATCTTTCATGGACATTTGTCTTATATTGTGATCATCATATCACTCTGCACTGCCGCTGGCAGGCTTCCTAATCTTAATGTATTTTTTAAAAGGTTTTATGTTTAGCTTTTATGCCTTCCCCAAACTTTGTTTTATTGTGATTTTTACATATAACCTGCTATAATTTGTTTCTCTGTGGAGACTTCAGTTTTTTCATGGGGTCTTTATTACTTCTAAAAAACTTAATGCACCATGGTGATTAATAGCATCAAATATTTTTTTCCATCAATTTTTTTCTTAGTAGTTCTTAGTGCATTCTGACCCTCTAAAATAAAGTTTTAAAATACCTCCTGATAGTCTACTGATACCTGCAAATAAGATAAGTAAAAAGAAATTCTCAATGCTGGCTGTGAATCCTGCACATTCGTATTCCAAATATCAGAAGTTTGTTGAGAGAGACACACTTTTGGTAGGTGCAGAAACTTAAGTGCAGCCTCTATCCTTATGATACAATCTTGTCATGAAACTCAGTTTTCAACTTGGACATAGAAATGCATATTTCAAAGCTCGTATTGTCAAGAAAAGCATTAAGACCAATGGACACCATCATTCAGAATATATCTAATTATAGTAACTTTAGAGAGTGTGAGAACCCACCAGAATACACAAAAGACTTGGAAAAGTGGTAAGATTTTCCTACTTGCTTGCTAGTAGAAACGAAGAAAATGCACTGCAACACGATGTAACTTAACTATAATCACTGTTAAAATGCTTGTCAACCTACTTGCACTTTTGCTTTCATGACAATCATTTAAGGTAAAGAGGATAACTGCATCTATTCTTTTTTTTTATAAGTTTGCAAAACATTGCAAAGGCCATGTCTTACTCTATAAAAGTTATACTTCTGTATCTTGCAGTTACAAAATTACTGTTTAATTTTCCATTTGCTATACTAATCATAATTTTATTTCATATCTACCTGTTACAATTTCTTTCTCTTCTTATTGTAATGAGCCCTATAATCACCAGAATTTTATGTCTTTAAGATGCCCTTTACCTTGGTTTACTTTCCCACTCATTCATAGGTTTTCTTATCCCATCATGTGCGTCTCTCGCCTGCATTTTACTTTCCTCCATCCTCCTGTGGTTTATCAAGAGACATGTCTAGACCTAGAAACATTTTAAAATAAATCAATCCTTTAAAAAGAAGGTAGTTAAAATTTTGACTGATTAGCTAAATCTTATGGAAGGCATTTATTCACGAGGATGGTATTCCAAATTATTATCAAGGGATACAAACAGGAACAGTTTCCCAGTGCTGTAGGTATAAGTAGATATAAGACCAGTAATTACAAGCTAGTGGAATCACCTCTGGAGCTGACTGCCTGGATGAAAATAATCTGAAAGCAGAAGAGAATGGAATCTGTTCAACCATTTGACACCACTGTGCAGTGAGATGCCGAAGCTCAGAGTTGTGAAGGAAGCGCAAGGCCAACTTTCTTCAAAGTTTTCTCCAGGGACAGACATGCAGAGAGCGAGGAGACAGTCTCTGATCTAATGTCAGGCCAATAGCTCTATGGTCTTGTAAACTCATGGAGGTGGGCTATGCTTATAAATTAGAGGAAAGTCTGGATATGGTAGCTCACAGCACAGTCTAAGATATGTGAAAATTAAAAGCCATAAATGGATCATTATTTATTTCAAAATCACTTCATCCAGTTAATTATCAAACCCCCACAAAATCCACAACAGGCAGTTTGTCATTATGTTCCTCATCACAGGTTCTCAAAGGGACAAAAAACAAGTGCCTAGGGCTCATTATGGCTTCATCCTAAGTAATTATTGTACTGATAATCCTATGGCCCTTTTCAGTCTTACAGATTGGATTCCACCCTGGCTTACACAGGGCCAACGGTTCCAAATATCAGATGTCTCTGGTATGATTTCCCATGAGTTACAGCTAGAGATATGATCAGAGAAGTGAAACCCAGGATCTGTCAAGAAGCCAACATTCTGAAATTGCATTGGCAGGGTGGAAGAGAATTAAATATCTGGCTTTGAATCATAAGTACCAGATCTGAGCTGCTTGTCCAGTGAGTTTATTTATCCCTTTGAGTAGAGACTGGCTTATTAGACTGCTTTGAGCAGAAATCGTTTTATCTTACCAGGGTTGGATGCCATTCTCTTGATTCAGTGAAGGAGAAATGTGTGAATTTGGTGAGGAAACAAATCACTATACAAAGATTAAAGAAAGTGTTCTCAAAAATAATAAAAAGGGCAGGGCTTATGGTTTATTGTCTTACCATCTTGTGGTTTTTTTGTTCCATCTGTTTAAATTTTAGAGAAAGACATCCAATCCCTTTACTTTTAAATATTCCCTACAAAACTTTCACTTAATACTGTATGTAAAGGTCTGATGTTTGCCCTATACTGTTACCTCTGAGTATTACTTAGAATAACATGGATACCTGAAGCTCCAATCCTGCAAACGTTTGCACTTGCAACTAGGGTTATTTCCCTGTTACTTGAGACTGGCATCAGACACGCTGCCTTGGAAATATCATGGTCAACAATGCTGATGAGTGGAACGCTTGTCACTGTGCCACCCGTCAGCTCGGAAGGCAGAAATATATATTCATAATTGAAACCTTAATCTGATTCTGTGAAAATGATTCATGTTATTTTAAATATTTTCAATTGTTGTTTGGTTGCTCTGGTTTTAGTTCAGGTATATTTGGAAGAATTGGTTTAGGGATCATCCTTAGCTATGCCAGCAGACTGGGGAAGTTTTAACAACTCATGGAGGAAAATGGGAGATGTTTATAGATGGCTGAAGAATGGACTGGGCTTGTAACTTTATACTCCAGAGCAGCATGTGTGACTATAAATTTGTCATTTGAAGATGTGTCATTTATCATTTGAATTCTTCAGTTTGAAAAATTACATTGGTTTACGCTTGATACTCAAAAGGAAACCTCCTAAAGGCACTTGTGCAGTTTGTGTGGTTTTGTTGGACTACATGTGGTCCATAGGCTGAAGCCAAGAGATAGAAGGCAAGTCCAGTTTCTACACTGCACTATAAAACTCAGTAACTCTCTTTTGGATGGTGAGTTTATCAACAAGGTTATTGCTGAATACTTTTAACAATGTGTTTGAAGACAACCCTGACAGCAAGAAAATTGTACACCGTAGCAAAAAAAAAAAAAAAAGCCTTAGATGATTTAATGTCAAGGACAGTATCCCACATATTTCTGAAGGTGTCAGCAAGTAACTGACTACAAGTTTCCAAAAGGTTGCTGTGTTCCATATTGGGCATTAAAGTGGCTGCTAACTGACAGCAATAGTTCACTATGCTCTTCGTCAAAAGGGATTATGCAAGGGAGTGACATCTTTAGTGCAGTCAATGAAGTTTGTGAAAACATTACCTTGAAGAAGCTGTTTTTCAGTGACCATTAGCGGTGCACTGAAAGTGGTTTGTGATTTGTTTTTGTTCAGGGAGTGAAGCATCCAGTGTCCAGGTTCACTGCCTCTTTGCTAAGAGGCACTTTGTCTCAAAGACAGTAGCACGAATTTGGAGAACGTCCTGGAAATAGTTGCCAAAACTGTAAATTGAACTGTGGTCTGAGTGCTGAACCGCTGCCAGTTCCAGGCACTACTTGATGAAGATCAGTCACAGTACTTAACTTTGCTATTATACAATATCATATGGCTTAGCAGAAACAGGAATTTGATGGGTATGAACATGGCTTCATGAGATAAGACCTTTCTTTAAAATAAAGGTTGGAAATCAATATTAACTGAAGAAATGGTAGGTTTTTGCCAGTCCCTGTGTTACCATAATGATATCATAATGTGTAAAGTCATCAAAAGTGTGACCTTTAGTAAAATACCCAGGGAGATATTTCAATAATATTACAGATGACATTCTTTAGAACTTTGAGAGCTGATGATTAGCAGTCTCTAACTTTGAATTTTCTGTTGCTGGATTTTTGTCAGAAAGTGCTGGGAATAATGAAGCCTGTTATTAACAAGACTACATATTTTGTGATTTGTCTTTTGTCTCCTCCTGCACAGATGTGTCTTTTCACTAAATGGGACTCTGATTTTACTTATTAGTTGGTAATTTATTTTAGTATATTAATATATATATTCAAATATAGCACTGTATTGGACTAGATTACATGTTTAGAAGGATCTAGTTTCTCAGCTTCTTATGTTCTTCTATCCAGTATTGTCAGTTGTAACCAAGTCAGATATTTCAAGAACTGTTTACACATGGTAATAGCACTAAACAAAATAATGGGTAAGTTTTCTGGATAAAATTATACAATGATGACAGCATATTTTAAGAACATTAAGGCAGTTCTAGAAAATAATTCAGATTGCAGTCTATACTGTGAAGACAGATAATTTCTTAAGTATTACAGAAGAAATTAAATATTGTAAGTGGCCTTTACAGCCATTAAATATAATCTCTAAATCTGCAAAATGAAGTTATAGTTCTATAAAAACACTGCTTTTTCAGCTCACACCTTTGTGTCCAAAAAAAAAAAAAAAGCTCTTAATTAAGTGTTCCAGTAAGAGAATGTATGAAGAATTCAGCTATTAATTCTTTAGGCAACTCATTTATTACCTGGGTAATAAAAATTAGTTTACTGTTTGATTAGCACGAATGTCAGCAATATACTGAGAAGGGGAAGAATTTCATAATTATGATTTTGGTAAAGTACATTGTATCAAATTGCATTCAGCAAACAGGCTTTTGTTCTATACACTGTGCCCTTGAAAATAAATGCCAGATATATCTGAAACATATGAACAGATCTGAAAGCTAATATGGACCTAATCCAAAGGCTACTGAAGCAAATGGAAGGATTCCCACTGACTCCAATGGGCTTTGGCTACGGGCCAGTGAAAGTACCAGTCAAGTTACCAAAGAGCTAAGCTGCTGAAATGCACTTGGAAATTATTCTTGTCATTTGCTAAGCTTTATGGGAGAGACATCAGCTGTCTGGATTCTTGCAACAGAAAGCATATATTTGGGGTGTCCATCAGCTGCTGTTCAGATTATTTATGTGTGCAGAGAAATGACCATCTCTAATGCAGTTAGGTAGGATATAGCTATTATTTACAGCTCAAGAGAAATCTGTGGAATCTCAAGACCGGCTATTGCTATAGCAAAAATTAATAGAGATGTCAAAGTAACAGAACTACAGTTACTGGCAAATATCCGTAAATGAGCCCAGACTCTATGGAGAGTGCAATTCTCGCCCCGCTCCCAATTTAATGTTGTCAGCCTATTTAGAGGCTCTTTTTCAGTACAGTAAAGCATGCCTACCTTTGTGCTAAAGATCTGAGATGCTGAAATTTAGTTTTCTTCCTCTGTGTCATTTTTATGTTTCATGTCAGTAAATGTGTCCTTTGACGATAATAATATCTGCAGGTGATCATCATTAACATGGGACAAACATGCACATCTTGCTGATGGAAATTCTACCTAGTTGGTGTCTAATCAGCTCTGTTTTGGAAGCCAGGTGGAAAGTTTTCCAATTTCATTGTTAGTTATGCTTCTTGCCTGACTAATTGTCCAGGTTGGACTATATTTTAGTGATAGCTTTTTTTGAAACTACCAGGTATTTGCTTGATATTAGGCAGTATTTGAAGTGACAGTTAATTTCTTCTAACCGCTGAGCTGAAGACCTTTACTACAGATTAAGAACTGGGACTCCTAAAGAGTGGTTGTATAAAATAAACACTTACTGAACAAATTATTTGTCTGGAAGTGTAAGTTTTAGTGAGCAATGCAACACTATGTTAAACACAAACTCTTTGTTTACCCTGAAGTGCAAATTTTGCTTGTCAGTGTGCTAAACAGAACCATATGAAGAAGCCCTTATTTAAGTTCAACTCAGACAAAATGCTAATTAAATTTTATTCAGTCTTTGGAATTTTTTTCTTATGTTTTTGCAAAATCCTCACTCATGGCCAGCTATCATTATAAGACACATCAGAGTGCAAACGTGTTTATTTCAGAACAGGCTGTATAAACCATCCTTGTACTGTGCTTCGGGAAAGATGGACAAATGATTTTTTCAATGACAGTGGGAGAAGATATAGTAGAACCATGCTAGAAATAAATAACAATTATTTAATTATAACCCTTTAGAACAGCACTTTTTTAAATTGATGGGAGATTTTTATATTGGTTCAAGATTGTCTGTTTGTACTTTTTTTCTGGGAGATTTCTTCTCACTGTATAAAATGAAAGGCCCTTTTCCTATATTTATCAATCAAGTAAACCATTGATATTCTGACTAATATACAGCTGCTTTCAAATCCATGGATAACCCATGAGTAACTCTTCCTTGGGGCCTAGATTGTTACATTGCTATGTTCCTTCCATTTAGTTGGAAAAGAAAATGTTTAGGACATTATTGCCAACAGAGCAATCTCCAACCTACTGCTGTGCTGAAAACACAAATCTGAGTACAATGCCAAGTGCAGAAGCTTGTGCGGAATATTATCTGATAAATACATCCTTTTCAAGGTTTACCTGGTGCTTTAAAACCTGGAATACCCACTTCACTTATGAAAACCTCACTATACCATATAAGCAAGGCACATATAAAATGAAGTTGGGTTGCGGGTTTTTTGTGTATTAGGATGGATGTTCTGACAAGTCTCACATCCAGTCATCAGCAAGCAGAGCGTTTTCTGCATGGGGTTTGAGAAATCAGTAATCAAGCCTGATGCTAATCAAGAATGTTTTTTCTCATGGTTGAGGGTGTAGGAAGTCTCTGAGCTTACCTACAAATGTTACAAACAAGAATACATAAGCAATGGTGAGAACAGAGGGAATTGGATGATTTGCTAAAGTAGACCCATTCAAAAAAAACCTACTGCAACGGAGCCAAATGAAAAGTTATACTTGTGATTAAAATCTTTGCTGTGCTTTAGGGTGGCCACTGGTGTCAGTTGCTTAGTTGTATAACCGTGAAGTATAAGATGCTGATAAAGCTTTATGTGCCCTTGATTTTGCTACATAGTTTCATCATCACATTTTTGTCCTGATTGAGTGCATAGTTTTATACTCAAGACACAAAGTTTACTATTCTCTGCGTATCTTATTTATAAAAAATACACCTTGTTGATCCAATTTAATGTTTTACAGATCAAGTTACTTAGCTTCCTGATTAAGCTACACATCTTATTAGCAACAGTAAGCATGTAAACAAGTCTTTAATCAACAATTGAGGTGTGCACATTAGAAAATCCTCTTCTGTTGCAATGTTAATTTTTTTTATAAACACGTTGCTTTTTAAAACTCAGTTTTAATACTCAATATCCTGTTGGAGCAACTGTCACGTAATTTAAAAGTATGTATTTCTGCTATCCTAAATGTGAAGAAAGCCAGCTGATACATTACTAAACAGTTTGCCACTTATATTTTTGTGTGCAAATTGGTCTTTACTAGAACTATATGCAAACTAGTAAAGATTCACATGTTACCAATTTATCCAGTTCTTTCCTACTGGTGGAAATAATTTTTCCTAGAACCAAGCTTAGGCTTTATTGACTTCACTGATTTTGTAGCAGGACTACATTTTGACTGCTTACATTCAATTTAAAATGCCTGTCTTTTATCTGTATTAAACTCATTTCATTGTCGCCAGGTTTTATCTGTTTTTTCCTAATTAACTGCAGTGCAGCATAACTTTAAGTAATTTTATATTTTCTTCTTCCAAAGGTTCCTATTCTGTGGGGTTTTTTTTTCTTGGCCAGCTAAGATTCAAATGTGAAAAATGAAGCAACCTCATTTAAAAAAAAATTGAACATCTGTACTGCGAAATTGTTCCTTGACAAGTAAGGTTTATGAGCCACACCGAGAGGCCTTTTGGCTTAATTGAACCCTGTGCCCAATTAATTGTTTCAGTATCTGAGTTATATCTGGATCAAGAGTGATTCAGCTCTTATTCATCTCTTCTTGTTAACAATATCATTTTTTATCTTTACTCAAGGAAAAGGTTTTCATTTCCTTCTTTCATTCTTTCACACGCTAAAAAAGGAATGTGTTTCACTGAATTTCACTGAAATTTTAGAGTTGGAAGGAACCATAGAGATCATGTAGTCCAACTCCCCTGCTGAAGCAGGATTGCCCAGTATTGCTGGGTTAAGAGAGATGGAAGTGCATTTCTTCATACATTTTAGCAAAGCCGAAAACTCTCAGCAGTTCCTGGAATTGACCACAACTATAACCACTTGCAATGCAAGAATGTTGACAGGTTTATTAGTTAAGAATAGCTCATATAAAAGATGTATCTTGGTTTAGATATTGTTAATGCAGACACAACAGCACAGCCTCCAAAACAAGATTTTACCTGTTACAGCAGTGTGATTCTTGGTACGTCAAAAGACAGCAAATAGCAGTAAATTGAGAACACATTAGTAAGTTTGTAAGAATTCTGCTAAGCACTGCTTCTCACAAATGATCTTCCTCCTTTCCCTGTCTCTTTTGCAGACCAATAATAATTTTGAGTGTGTGGTAGAAGGATTTTGACATTTGTATTATGGTCACTGTCAGTGTATTCCTCCTTCTCTCCTGAAAGTGCAGCTGCACCTTAAAAAAAATAATTATGGTGAAGTTAAGAAGCTCGATCAAGTAGCTCTGGCTGTTTGTCGAAGTCTTGTCATCTTCAGGCTGACTCATCTATGACTTAAACATTGTTTAAAAACCCACATAGACTGTGTGACAGAGAGAATACGAATATGCTAAGGTTGCTTTTCAGCTCTTTAGAGTTATTTTACTTATTTTGTCATTGCTAAGGCAAATCTAAAGTAATGTACCAGAGAAAAACATCTTCTTGAGATGTCAACAGCAAAGGATACTCATTGAAACTGTCCTTGTCACATGCACAAATAATTTCTACAGAAAACTTAAAGCTTAGCATAGCTATGTAAGCGAGCACAGGATTTAACAAGGCAGATGTTTTACTGGCATGCAGTTACTTGGAGCTGACACAGGCAGAAGACAGGAGACATTGTTTGCCTCAAATTATTTAAGTACAACATTTGCCATTCCTGTATTTGATTTAGCACCAGCAGATCTGCAATTACCACACTCTAAAATACTTAAAATGTTCTAGTCAATTCTATTGTTTAAAAATATGTCAACTTTTATGTCAAGTGTGAAGATTGAAATTGTCACTTGGAGCAACTGAAAAATGTCTCTGCTAATTGCACATTTAAAGCAAAAGAAATATTTGAATTAATTTCACTCAGATTTAAGGAAAAAATGTGATTTGATTCATATGACAACATGTTGAGTTTGATGTTAATATTTGGTTTGACTAAGAAATAATTCTACAGTCAAAAAATTCGCAGGCCAGAGAATAGGTAGTTAAAAGGACAAGTAGTTCAGCACAGTTTCTATCACTTCTTGATCGTGTGTAGGTCTTGGTGACCTTATAAAAGGCTGAAAGTCATTCCTGTTCCTGGCTCTTTGATAACTAAAAGCAGTTGATGATACCATGCCAGGCCTGAATGCTGCAACTGTTATCCATTTCAAGAGGTCCATTGATTTTTGCTGACAAATGAGATGTCTTCCTGATTACAGCTAATTGTAAACTTTTACATTTTGGTCATTAAGTGAAAACATGGAGACACTATAATTATACCACTATGTTTTACTCAATAGGCTACTTCAGATAAGCCAAGAGCCCAGATTTAAAGCCCATTACCATGAAGGAATGCTTTTCAGTTAATTTTGAATAGGTTTGAATCAGGTCCTGAATAGAGGATGAAATGGAAGCTTCAGTTTCAACTTTACAATAAGATGTGTGGGCACAGTTAGGTCTGAATTGGGTTTGAACCTGGAATTAGAGATGGTTTCTGGAGAGGACTTCTACCAATTGAGGTAATACAGGGAGCCCTGTAACTGCAAGTTGTCACGAAGCCAGATTTCTGTGGATCCAGATCACTATAAGCTGTACATTAGATCGGCAATAAAATAAGATACTTGCCTAGTTTTTTGAAAAGCAACTCAGAGATTTCATAAATGCCTTTAATAAATGTTTGAAGGAAGTTTTTTTGTTTCCTGTAGCCAGCATGGTAGACATGTTTCTAGTCTCATAGTAAGAAAAAAAGAATCAAAATATAACCTTGGAAATATTATCAAGCAACAAGGTGGAAGCCACTCTGAATTTGCCTTTATCCATGTAATTGTTCCCTCTTTTGATGTTGCTTCCATTTGAGTTCCTTTCTATATTACAGGACAGCAGTTATCTAAACATATGCCATAACAGTTCATACTGAGATACTGCCTGAAGGGATTTGTATTTTCTCTAAAACCTTTTTTCTTTACATACAAATTTCAAATATCAAAGGATTAAGTGTGTCCATTATAAAAGAGCAGCTTCATACTATGCTTCAAGATTTTTCTTTCAATTTTTTAAAGAAGGTAATAAATACATTCACTGAATTTCTTCATCCTTTGAAGTGGGTTAGAATTCTCTAAGCACCAGATAGGTGAGCATCTTTCCATCTGAATGGACTTTGGTGCAAGAAGAGATCCTCTTAATAAGACCTTAACTCAAAAATTAGTTTTAATACTTTTTTTCTTAGCTAAGAATTCACAAGATAAAATGCTACAGGGAGGCCCGCTGAACTGTCCTTGCCTGTGATAAGGCAAGGACAGTTAATTTGCCATGACTAATTGGAAAACATACAGCAAATTAATACGCAAAATGAAAGTGCAAGCTGTGGCTGTGTCAAACAATGGAACCATGTAAAAGATTGTTGCTTAAGGTAGCATGCTCCACCTCTATAACGTTTTGCATACTGTGTTCTATCAAAAGGAGGCAAGCTGTTGGATTGGGGATGAGAGATGCCCAGAGTTATTGGCATACAAAGTAAAAAACTTAACTGAGAAAGGGGAAAAACTGGCCAAACAGATAAATCCATAAAATTTATCTAATTATATATTCAAGTAGTCCGATACTAAAGAAAATAATTAGAAAGAAGTACCCCTATATATTCAGGTAGCCTAGTCAAGTCCATTATCTTCGCACCAAAAGGTGAACTTATATTGTGTCCATTCATAGATATTCTGTTCAGCATATGTAGACAATGGGAGACCCTGCAATCAGGACATTTTAATACAAATAACCTGAGAGTTAGAAGAGAGGCTGCTCTCAGTGTATGGTCAATGTTTCCTTTCTGTTTCCACCTGCGGAGGTAGAAAGGTAGAAAATGGATTTGAGACTCATGAAGCTGCTAATTTAGGCTTAGCTGAACCTCAATTGAGATGGGCACAGTTAATGAAGCAGCTTTATGAAGCTGAACGGCACTATGACTTGCAGTTTTCTTAAGTTCTTTTTAAGTGGGGAGAAAAGGAAGTTCTCCTGCAGTTCCCACCCGGAACCCTGGAATGAATTAGTTGTCCAAAGACTGTCCCTGTTGCAAAGATGGGGTAGGGTTATGAAATCCTGTCTGATCTTCCAATTAATTCAGCAATATTTGCTTCCCAAATGGTTTGTTGGAGTAGGTTGTACCATCTGAGGTATCTCGTGCCTGTGTGCTGTTTTTTCCAGTACTGGGTGGTGGTATGTGTTAGCAGATAAAGGTTATGCCATTCAGTGAGGCATCTGCAGACACAGAGCCTGTCCCTGACAAACGATGTCTCTCACTTCTGCTTTGCATCCGACTTATGCTAGTCCCCTGCTGTGCTTGTGGCTTGTGACTGCATCTGCACTTTTCTGCACAGATGCTTCTTATTCGATTGCACGCTTAATGATAAAACGGATTCTTGAAGTGGATGTAAACACATGGAAACTTTCTTGTTCTCCCATGATATACTGTCTACACCAGGAGCCATCTGTGTTTCAAATCAAAGAGTGAAATATACCACTCTATTTTTCTTTTTCAGGCACTTGTCAATGTTACTGGCATCTCTAGGAACTTCCTTCTGTCTCTTATTCTGTCCACGTTTCTGAGTGACTGTTCTGCCCCAGCTCTCCCAGCTGTTCCCAGTCTCCACTGAGCTAATAACCATCTTGTTCAGACAGAGGAGGAAAGAAAAAAACCTTAGATCTACAGGCATCGGTATTACTGCATGCTTTTCTGCAGCTATGCCTTCAGTACAGCAACAGACTAACATAGCTGTATTGTACTGCGAGAGCTTGAACTTTTTACTTCGATGCCACCTCTCTGTTCCCACCACACGTGTCCACAAGGTCTCAGTATCTGTGTAACAATTTCACCTCTGCCATCAGCAGCCACGCTGATGCCTGTTTACTCATTCAGATAAACTGAGAGTGGAAGAGATCGCAATGGAAAGAATGGTGATACACTAAAATATTAAATACAGATGACAGAAGAAAATTATACTCTTCTGTCTTCTCTGATTCAGAGCCTCTCTGCTGAATTTGGAGATGCAAGTTCCACCTCATAGTGTGTATATTTCAACACATATTAATGATAATCATTGCCTTCTCTGTGTGCTTTAGGCATTTTTTTTTTTGCGTGGACCTATGTTAAACTTCATGATAAAGGGCTTAAATCAAACATACAAGGTTTTTTGAAAACATTGTCCAGTCTAACATGCATCCTTCCATATTTACGTAATCATTACATCCAGGTTTTTCACCTGAAAAGCAAGCTACCCAATAATACATAGTTTGTTGCCACTAAAAAAGACTGAGAAACAGGAAATTGCTAAGGCTAAATCACTGCTTTTTCTATACTACTTAATAACTATTTGAGACTTAAGCTGTTACGCTTTGTTGTCTTTGGACTTTGAGTTTATATTTTTATATAGTTAGATGTAGGTATATATTTGGTTTAATGAAGGCCAGTAAAAGAGGATTTGTCAAAGGCCTGTTGGACATAATCCAAGGAAAGTTTTTCAATGCTAACCAGGCTCTAATATGCAACCATTTCTTTCTGCAGTCACAAAATGCCTCTATCCCTTAATCCATTTGATTTTTTATTAGCAAGCTAGAATTGGTTCAGCTCATACAAGATTATTTCTGTTCAGATTCTAATACTTTAGCTAAATTTATGCCTATGAAAACTTGTAATTTTCCTTGTTTTGATCAATATGCACATTCTGAACCAATCCTTGCTAAAGCACCCTTTGCTGAATAGCCTGTGAGCTGAAAATTATTTCACTTTGAAAAACATCTAGTGTATTATTAAAACTGTTTCCTTTGTCATATCCCTACCCTGTTACTCACTGTTCTCTTCATAGAGGCTAATTAAACGTTATGCTGCTAATCAGTGTTGATAGATACAAAGTACTGTAATGTCTTCTGGCTTTATGGATTATGCTAATGGCCATCTGCCTATTATTGATAATTTGTTCTTCAGTTACTAGAGGGGGAGGAAGAAGCTGTTTGGTTAACTGTAAAAGGGAGCTATTTGGTTTATGATGCATTCAGCTGTATCACCAGTTGTCTTTAGCTATTAAAATTACTATAACTGCAAAAAATATAATTTCATCAAGGTCTGAATTTTCTCTAGTAATTGTATATGAAATTTGTATGTTCAGACATCTCGAACACATCATGAATGATAAGAGCTTGATGGAAATAACTTATTAAGTACTGAGTGCGTTAAACCAAAGGCAGATAGATACATGATTAAATTTCATACTGAAGTTGTCTAAAAGGCTATTAACTATGAAGAGCAAAAGTCCATGAAAAAAGTCTAACTAGATTCTGTAACATGGAAATCTTTAACAAACTCTGTGTGTGCCTCTGAGTGCCTCAAATAACTCTGCAAATCACAGCATATGCCGTCGGTAGCAGGAAAATGTCAATTATGAAAATTCGGATGCTTTGCTCAGATTGGTAATGTGCACACCTGTTTTCGTGTACTATGATAGATAGTATCAGATTTTCTCCAGTATGAAACATATTGGGTAACAGTCCTTTAGCAGCCTGTTAAATTTTGCAAAACCTTCTTGGGTTGTACTGCACAATCTAGTTTTACTTAGCCGGTTTGACTATCTTGTTGCTCAACCAGAACAGACAGCTCTGAGACAGACAGTGAGAACAGACGAATGGCAGATGTTTTCAGCTCTGGAGTTAGCTGAAAAATACCTACAATTATTTCAAAATATGAAAATATATTCCAGTTTTCTGTAATGCTTTTTCTTTCTTCCTGATGAGCTACTGTAATATAAGGAAAAGTTGAAATTAGAAATTTTGATACATTTTGGTAAGAATTTTAAATAAAAGGCAATAGAGCTTCTCATTAAAATTTTCACTACCACTATTTGGGAATCATGTCAACACATGAAAATAAAGGAAAGCTTCTAAGCAGTAATTGTATTAAACAACTTGCACATTTATTTTTTCTTGCTTGAGGAACAGTGCAAATGTGAAGCTTTTGAGCTGATAGAACTTCACTTTCTTCTAGTACCTTATAATTAAACTTATCTGGAAATAGTGCTGAGAAAGGGAAGTCTTCCAAAACGAACTTCCAAAACTCAGTGAAAGAGACCAAGGATTGTTCTTTGGAAGCAAATAGTCTGACTGCTGAAATAGCGATTTTTGGCAAACATTCATTGATGACCATTCTGTCTTCTGCAGCTATTGTTTTTCATTAGACTACGTTACAAGCAGTGTGTATGAACAGTAGATATCGTTAATGATCCAAAGTTTCCTCGGAGGTTACCAAAACTTCACAAAACCAAGAGTTTGTATCGTGATGCCTGTCAATGAAAGGCACCATCGAAAGTTTCCTCAGGCAATCTGGAGAAACTCTGCTTGAATTCTATAACTGCTTTGAAGCGCCATTGAGATGCTGTATCAGTAAGTTGAAACATTGAACACTGCAGTTTTCTCTGAATACAATACTTATTATATACACCAGCAAAATATGAATGGCTACAGTTAGCACAAAATGAAATTGTTGCCTTATATATAATCTAGTTAAAATTGGCTAATTCTCTCATGCAGCAGCAAAGCAGATTTCCTGTATGTTTCTTACTAGCTTGTACCTTCATTAATGAGCTAACCTTACTGCTTTGCAGATGTTTTCTGTACTTTTCGGAAACCTGATGGGCCTCCAACCCTCCTCACCCCACCTTCACTTATGGGCCCAGGATCCTTATTTAAGGTCAGTCTGGAGCCTTTGCTCCCTGTCCCAGCAGTGCTGTGCAGCTGCTGATTTCCAGCTCAGCCACCACCAGGGTCCTGCCTGGCCATGGACTGGCTTCCCAGCTCGATCTCAGGCCTGTCTCATCCCTCTGGACTTCCCCGGTGCTAACTGGGCTAATCCTAACTAGGGATTGACTTTATGGCTTGAATTTACATCTTGTCGCAGGCAGAGTGATGCACTTCACTTGCAAGAGCAAGAAACAATATATTTTCTTGATATAAAACAGTGAGTTAACAAAGTTCAACAGTAAACATTAGTGGTTTAACAAGATTGGATGGCAAGGCACACTTGATTTTTTACTGCATAGAGGACAGGGTAAGTCAGATGCATTGGGGGAACCCTCCCATTGAGTGACAAGGTTCAGAGAGGACCCCATTACCTTCTACACTCCTACTCAGAGGAGTCTTAAGTGTGGCGGGATCCCGTCCTAGCCTCAGACGTGGTCAACGGTTTATGTCCAAAGGATTATATGTGCCCAATCAATCTAAGGTATAATCTTAGCGCAGCTTCAAAATTTAGCAAGCTATTTGTCACTTAGCACGGATCTGTGGTCAAACTCGAGGAGTAACCTTGCGAGGTGTCCCTGCTCAAGGGGACATCCTGGCGTGCAGCCTGCTGCCATGCAGGAGAGCTACAGCCCTGGGCTGTCCACTATTTATAGAGTAAAATGATTGACTTATAGTCATATTTGCATACCAGCAAGACCTCTGGGTCTCTGCTCCAGACAGCTCTTGGCTACTGTGTTGCCATCCATCTCCCCAAAGTCCAACTTAAGCTGGATGCAGCTGTCTCAATCCCCAGCTGGTGGTTATTGCTGCAATTGTGGGGATGTGTGTGCGCACTGTTAATTGGAGTTCCACAGCAATCCCTTAAAGGAAGGGAAAGACTCTCCATTTGCCTCTTCAAGTGCTTTGATTGCAAACCTGGTTTATAAACCACTTGTCTGGTGGGGGGAAGAATGCAGACAGACTTTTTTCAACAAATGCTCTGGGTGGCACTAAAGAAATAAGCCCTACGCTTGTGGAAAGGAGCATAAGCAGACGTGAGACTTGCTGACATGGGTAGAAGTCACTTCTGTGAGTTTATTATAAAAAGTTGCAGTGGATTAGAATGAGTGATCAGAGCAGTGGGGTTCTTGTGTATCGTTCAGTATCAGTATATGACCTGTTGTTATTGAAAGCATCAGTATACTGAAAAAACTGCAAAATGTGCTTGTGAAGGTGCTACACAGATTACTGGGCAGCTGCAGAAGGACTTACTGAATGTTTTTGTGGGGGAAATAAAAAGACACATTACGCCTAGATGAATATTTTTAATGACTTATGACTGAAGTGAGCTGCATTTGTCTTCTATAGCAGTTTAAAGAGTTTAAAAGAAAAGACTGAGAACTTTGAGACCCCCGTGCAAATGAGCATCCTAGAGGATTGGTTAAGGCAGTCAAGAGAAAATCATTGCCCGAACAAAAAGAAATTAACAGAATAGACATGAAAGCATTGTAGAAGGCAAATTAATCTTGACATGCAACATCTTTTGTCCAAAACAAATCCATTTCTTTGGATACTCAGGAAGAGCAATAAATATTGAGTAATTGACTTGAGAGCAATTTGTGCTGGGAATGATTTTTATGAAATGTAGCTTTGAAAGGACCTCACAACTTGTCAAGGAACAAATAATGCTTTCGTTGACCAGCCAGAGTTTAAAAGCAATCAAACAAAATGAAGCAAACTGTGTGATTTTAGCAATGTGTTGGGATATTAACCTCATGACTTGTGTTTATTGCAGAAACCAAGTTGTTGGCTCTTAAGTGAGACAGTATTTAATATGAGAGAGGTATGGCTTCAGTGCAGCTAAGCCATAGGTTAAACATTCATGGGTTGCTTAAGCCTAATTAGAAAAAAAATCCATCCACAGTGTTTTTAAGGGTATGCTACTGTCACGCCTTATTTCTGTGCCCGCCAGCACTTTCTCTGTGACAAACTGAACAGCTCATGGGAACCATATTCCTATGATTCATAGCTCTGTGTTTCATCCTGCAGTTTTCGTTTACAGTAATCTGCAAAAGAACTCGTCTGCCCTCTCTGGGGATAACGGCAGGTAGCATTCTTCTCTTGGAAATCAAAGATGTGAATGCAGTTCCACATGCCAGCCTGTGTTAGTGTGGGAGTCTGCATTCTCATCACTGCTTAGAATATAACTTAATTCATCGTAAACCAGACTGGCAGGCTACCAAAGATTTAAAATCCTTTGTTAGTGTTGCAAAATTTGACCTTGATGCTCTTTGCTTGTTTTTGGCATTGATCAGTGTCAGGCTTGTGGCTTTTGGCTTTGTGGTGCTGAGCATTGAACTTTAGTAGGAGTTTCTTCTGTTTAACTGTGTTTCCCCCAAAGAGAAGCAAAGCCACAGAAACTACAAGCGTTGTGATGTTGAGGATGGTGAACAGAAGTACACGGATATCAGTTTTGGTCAAGGTTAGAGCACATATGTCAATGCAGTTCACAAGTAGATTACAGGACCACAGAAGATAAATTTATTTAATTGCATAAATCTTGGGCTACCAGTAATTAATAAACTTACTCAGGGGATGCTATGCTTTACTATACCTTGCTTTGTACCAAGGGTTGAGGAAAATGTGAGTAAACTCTGAGGATGTTAGACTGAAAAATAACAGACAAATCCTTAGACTGAATGCTGCTGTGAAGGCAAGGCTGAGGTGTTGTATCTTTGCAGCAATGAAACCTATTGATCCTGGTAGGTTACAGCAGTTTCCCACTGTCAGCATAACAGTTCACAAATTCCTGGATTCTTCTGAAACAGAATGTAGGAGTAAATCACACAGTGCACATTTACACTACAAAGGCACAGTACTTTAGCAGGAGAGACAGTTCATTTAGTGATCAAGAGAGACAATCTGCTGTGTTAAACAGTGGCTACCAGAAATGAAGTAAATGGTGTAAACATGGTATGATGGCAGACATGGAAGGCTTCCAAAGGTGTACAGAATTCCTGGTGGAGAGTTAGATACTTGCCCCTTTTTTCCATGTAGTTTCCTTCACTCTGCCATGATTTAAACCAAGCCAGCAACTAAGCACCACACAACCACTTGTTTGCTTCTCCCTGGTAGGATGGTGGAGAGAATTGGAAGCGTGACTGAGAAAACTCATGGGTTGAGATAAAGACAGTTTAATAGGTAAAGCAAAAGCTGACATGCAAGCAAAGCAAAACAAGGATTTCATTCACTACTTCCTATCAACAGGCAGGTTTTCAGCCATCTCCAGGAGATCAGAGCTCCACGGTTACTTGGGAAGACCAATGCCATAACTCTGAACATCCTCCTCCTTCTTCACCCAGCTTTATAAGCTAAGCATGACGTCATATGGTATGGAATATCCCTTTGGTCAGTTGGGGTCAGCTGTCGCAGCTGTGTCCCCTCCAGGCTTCTTATGCCCTCCCAGTCTGCTCACTGGTGGGGTGGTGTGAGGAGCAGAAAAGTCCTTGACTGTATGAACACTGCTCAGCAGTAACAAAAACATCCCTGTATTATCAACATTGTTTTCAGCACAACTCCAAAACACAGCCCTGTACTAGCTACTGTGAAGAAAATTAACTCTATCCCAGGCAAAACCAGCAGAACTCAAAAAGAGTTTCAAATATGATGTGACCTTTTTCCTTTGTCACTTTTTTTTGGGTATTAACTCAAGCACTTCTGTATGTGCGTAACTCTGATTGTGCATGTGCTTTACTAAGCAAGTATGACTTTAGTGAAAGACCTGATCATCTCCCACAGAAAATACTGTTTCTTTCAGGTCTTGTATATGTCCTTTATCACTTTATCAAGAAATTGCATTGTTCCCCATGCTGTTTCTTTTTAAAGATAAGCAGTGTTAAAAGCCTTGGACACAAACAGAAAATGTAATGATGTCACCACTGTCTTAGTTTCTAAATCTACAGAGAGGAGAGACTAATGCAATAGGTCTGTGTCTGACCCAGGACGACTTCCACTTTTAAAAACCTTAAATACTGTTTTGCACAAGATAGCTACATAAATCTTTGGCCAGAAAAGTGAAGAATAACCTATTGAGACTGAAACTACAGGGGGCATGTTAGGCAGACTGCATATAATTAGCTAAAATGGAATTCGACTAGGACATTGGAGTTAATTAAAAAAATATTACAGGGTCTTGAATGACCAGAAGCAGTCAGGATCCTGGCAGATGTCACACCTGAATTATGGCAGGTCAGTTACAGCACTGATCTCTTGCCCTGTGTTGGGACATTGGCTCAGAACTGACTCAGAGGAAGGAGGGCAGTGTCTTGACTGATTTATGTTGAAGTGTGGTGTTTGTGACACAAGTAGTTTTTGCACCATTGTGAGAGTGATGCGTTTTTTGTGTGCTTCTTCGGTACTGAATTGTACAGACCAGAATGAAGCAGGGTGTTTCCAGCAGGTGAAATGTATAACAGAAAATCAGAATACCTTAGTTTTTCTGTACTGCTAGGCCTTGGGAAAAAAGTACTTAACCTTGGAGATTCACTTTGCCTGTCCATAAGACAGGATAACAGAACTTTCTTATAAAGACAACCTGAAGCTTAATTTCTTGCAAGGTAGTGTGAAATTTTGTAAGAAATTTTGTAAGAAGATGCTGAGTAAAAGAGCACTCTTCAAACTTTACTGTCTAATAGTCATGAGCTGTGAAGTGGTAGTGTTCTCAGGGAACTAAAGCACACCTATTGGGAAACTGCTGATGGATTTATTTCAATTTCTGGAAGCATTTGTTGCAGGATATACCGATAAATAGAGGATGAAATAAAGTCCAGGTTCCTGATCGCAAAGCTGGAGTTAAGATTAAAATCTAGGCCTCCTTCTGTGCTATGTATATTTAAACCAACCTCTCACAGCTAGAGTTAACTTCAGAAATGGTGATTTTTTTCCTCATTTTCTTTCTCCTTATTGAAACAAGACTGTGTTCCTGAGAATGCAGGGCTCTAAAATTCTGTAAGTAATACAAAAGGTCTAGAGCTATTTTTCTCCTAAAATTTCATTCCAGATAAGTGAAGTGAAAAACTAAGCAACTATAATAGCAACATTTGTTCTGCAAGACAAATCTTTTGCAATCCTTTTTATCATACAAATTATGGAATCAGGGCCACAAGTTATCGAAGATCTTTTTACATTCTTTCTGCATATGGTGGGGGCATGGCTCTGCCTCAGTGTAGGGATTGGGGTACAAAATTAATGCCTTATTTATCTTTCCTCAGTGTTGATCACAGGCTTTTTCTGTTTTGTTTGGAGCAGTAGCTCAAAGGGATCTACTCTCCTGCTTCTGTTGATCACCAGCAGAGTCCGTCAAAGCAGCAGAGCATCTTTTATGTTCTATATACTTTCTACAATGCTTTAGTGGGAATGGTTAAAACAAGGTAGAACATCATGCTTTTTATTGAGCTCTTTCAAGAAGAAAGAGAATTCTTCTTGTCTTTGATCTGCCTTCTATAGATAACAGGTCACACATTCAGCAAAATAACATGTATATTTTGCCTCTTTACAATGCATATCACATATGTGGTTATGGTTGTACTATTGTTCTGTCAAAGCGTGCAGCAAAGTTGATTAATCAAAAGTTAAAGTTAAGCTTAAACTCAAATTTTATCTCAAATTCAAACCTTTGTATTTTCTCTGTCAGCCTCAGGACCTAAACACCTGGCAGGGGGTAATTCATCGTGGTCTGAAGTTGTTTTTCCCTAAACAGTTATAATGACTTCCAAAATAACATTTCATTTTATCTTCTCTGGTACTTTCCTTTTTTGTCATGAGTTTCTTGTCAGAATATCTGCAGGAGAGCTCTTCTTCCCCCTGCACCAGTTCCTGCCACTGTATAAGCCCAATTTAATCTGCTCCGTGGACAATTAGTATTAAACCTATTGAGTTGCTTTCAGTAGTTTATTTTGTTACAATACTGCAAAACTGGTGTTGATCTTTCCTATTTCCTCCTTGGGGAAGCATGATAACTTCTGGATTACAAAATAAGACATGCCTGACTCCAAATCTGTTTTTTCTTGAAACCATTTGTGAATTTGTGTTATTCAGTTTAAAAAAAAAAGAAAGACTCCCTTTCTTAAGAGGAGTGCGTAGTTGAGAAGATGAGCTTATCACTAAGAATATGAACCTAAGTACAAGCAGACATCAGCAATGAATCAAATAGTACTTTCTCCTGTAAAATATATTAACTGCACAGCAAATATGAAGCAAACAGTCACTGTGGCGGAGTTTATTCATCACATACAAGTGAAATACAAAAAGGTCATGCTCAGGTGAAGCAATGCTCTCTCCTGTTATAAATCCATGAGGGTTATGAGCACCAATGAGGGTCAGATGCTGCATTTGGCCCCAAAAAACTGTTTGAGAAGCCAGGGTCTTCAGAAAGCATAGAAGGAGAAGAGAAGGAGTATTATGTACTGGGAAATAGAGGTCTTGGGGGTAGGATTGGCCCACTGAGTCTGTTATTGGGTTGATTCAAGGAACTGAGTAGCTTAAAGCAATATGAAAAAAAAAAAAGTTTATCAAACGTTGCTAAAATAGGTCTAGAGAAACAGAGGAATTTGACTAGAGTAAACAGACTGCCCGAAAATATTTCAAACCAGGTATATTTTGGTTTCGGGGAAACTGAGTATCTTGAAGATGCAAGGCACAGGGTGGGTTATTGTGCTTTTGCTGGGGGTAAGAGAAGGGAAAGATGAACTGAGCCTTTTTATGTGTAACCTCATGTGGGAGGCCAAAGCAGCCCTTTGCTTATGTATCAGCCTCTAAATGAACCTCTGCTGACATAAATTCCTGTCAGTGCAGAATCTGAGAAAATAAAATTTCAGATCCCTTTTCACCTAAAAGCCCTGAAAAAACATTGTGAGTCAGAAAAGGGACATACTTAAAGAATGTTAAGAATTCTTAAAAATGCTTCTCCAACCTTCTGCACCACCTGGAAAACAGCTTGGAAATGTCCAGGTAGAAGGGTAAGTCCAGGATAAAGTGTACTAAAAAGCAAAACCATGTCAAAACAAAGCAATACATTACATTCTCAATGTGTATCTACCTATTCACTTCACGGTGACACCTAACCACAGACAGGCTGAGATACAACTCTAAAACCCAGAATAATACTCATATGGCTATTATTTAAGTTGTTTTCTGTAGGACTGGGCGCTATTCAGGTACTAAGCAGTTGAGGTGAGACAAAAGAGTCTGTGTCTAAAAGACCTGACACATTTTCCATTCCCATCAGGAGGCACCAGAACCAGATGCTGAATTATGAGTGGCAGTTTAGACAGTATTTTAAAATCATTACAGGATTGAGAATTTTGAATATAGATGGGGTCAAGAGGCTTTGCGCTGAATCTTTATAAATCTATATGAAAAGAAAACTGTTTCTCAATATTTTAGCACTTCTGTCCCTAAATGTTTGCAAACAGCAATATCAGATGTTTTGAGATGACACCTACTGTTTGATTTTGATAAATTCCTTGCAGTCAGTGCTCTGAAGTAGAGAGAAATATAGTGGTAAAGGATTGTTGATGGAAAATACAAGTAGCAGTGAGAGGATGGGTGAACCGGAATTGGAAAGCAGGCAAGATAATTCTACGGCAATTTAAAGGAATTAAGAGCATATACTAAAATTGACAAATGACTGATAGGACAAACAGGAAAAAAGTTTGGAGGTCAACACTGGGAGAAGACATAGCATTGTGGAAATACTTTGGTAATACAGAGTATAATATGCCTGATTGAAGCATAATAGAAGAGAAGGCTTGAGCAGTTCTGTGACTTGATTTATCTGTATGCTAAGACTATCATTTGACTAATTAATCTGAGGAAGGACAATAAAAATATAGCTATGTACAAGAGGTAAGAGAGGGGAGAAGTAAACAGAAAGCTTATACAGTGCACAGACTCAAGAGTGGTACAGTTCTTGAGAAGGATGTTTTCTCTCATCTCAAACACAGCCTGTCTACTGCTGAGTCTGTGGATGGAGCCCTGAGTATCAGAACAGCTCGTAAAACCTGCACAAGTCAGAAAACTTGACGGGAAGTCTAAGGCAGCGTGGGGTGGCTGAGCAAGGCTCACAACAGAACTCAGCTGAGAGATCATTACAGCAGCCAGTGAAGCTTAGAGAAGTCTGCAAAACCACTTTCAGGAGTCCCTTTGGGATCGCAGGCTGCCTGGTAATGTCCCCAGGGTCTCAGGCCTGTAGGGAAGAGCCTTCCTAAGTGAAAAAAGGTAACAATCCCCTGAGGAAATGTGTTGTTTTCCTCAGCCTCTCCAAGGACTTGGAAGCTATTCTGAGGTGACTGACTATGGAGCTGAGTACTGTATTTTGGCAAAAAAAAAAAATTGGTATTCCTTATACTGCTGTCATTAAAGGCATGTTTTAAAAATTCAGATGTGTGGCACAGATAGAAGAAGATATCTGGACTTCTGACTCCGTGATCTATTTCAAACATACTTGACAGAGAGACATGGTAGGAATGTTTTCAAGTTTTTCCCCTAATAATTTTTGATGCTGTCACCTTATTTCTATAGCCAAGGTTGGCAGCTCATATGTTTCCATGAAAATACTATAGATATATGAAAGTGTCAGAAAAAAATTGATATAATTCAGTTTAAAAAGGCAATCGATCAAGAGACTCAAATCTGTTGGAAATGGAGCTTCATTAATTCCAGTGCTCAGGAAACTGTTTGTTCCCTGAAGCAATCTACTAAATTTTAAAATATAAAGTATGTTATATTAAATATGGAAGAAAACAAGGGCAACCACACTGAACTGCAATTGGTTGACTCACTGAAAAGTTCTTGCCTTTCCACATAGCAAATATAATACAGCCAGAACGAAAAAGGGCTGTGTGGATGAACCTGAGGTTACTGGTGCTGCATTAATAGAGACTGAGGTATCGCCAACATGACATGGTCATTTTCCTTCTCAACCACCTTAGCTATTCCTGAGACTGAAAGAAAACTCCTAGGGAGGGCTCACTTTTCAGGCATTCTGCAATTGTTATCTTTAACTTTTAGATGTTCTATAGAAGCGCTTTACAGTAGAAAGAATTTAGAAGCGCCACTTTTGAAGTGCAGGGACAAAGTAATCAATTAAAAGTCATCCTGAAGATGAGGACAATTCTGCCTGCCTTTCATGGAATGTTTGTGCAGCACCTGAGATGCTCAGATCTAACTAGTCTCAGACATAATAATTTGCATTTATAGTTGTTTGTAGTTTAGCAGATGATGAGGAATCCTGCTAGACATACAATCTGAGAGGAATGCACTGAGGCCTTAGAATAAAGACGTCT
Source organism: Tringa tobata (assembly GCA_033628505.1). Classification (NCBI taxonomy): domain Eukaryota; kingdom Metazoa; phylum Chordata; class Aves; order Charadriiformes; family Scolopacidae; genus Tringa; species Tringa tobata. The sequence goes on from JAHREE010000559.1 coordinate 778,494, forward strand.
CTGGAGAAAATGGATTTGTATTCCATGATAAAAGTGGATTGTGTGCAACCAGCTCTTCATTCCTGTTCTGATGAATTGATTTGATTTGACCTTTTCAGGATGTTAAACGAAGACCATTGAAGAACTTGGAAGCAAAAGATGTGTTTCAACATAAATAAAGATTGAAGTTGTAGTTATTAACTTACTAAGTTGCTGGAAAATACAATAAGCCCAAATAAGTGGATAATGTACTTTTAGTATCAGCATTTGCTGCCTTTAGGATAGTTGCCTTTTCGTGGTAAATTAAGGAAGAAAAACCCAAACCCACACATGCACGAGTTCTGCCTTTTTTTCAGTATTGGCCACCGTGTCTATTGGCAAGCTTTTTCTGCACAGATTATAAAAGGGAAAAGTACTAAGTAAATTTAATTTTTGAAGATCTGAATGCAATATGATATATATTTAGTCAAGTTTAAAAACTGTTTTGAAGAACAACAAGAAAAATAAGTCTTCGTGATCATGTTTGTGAAGATAACAAATATGCACATACCTGTCTCTTTGAAGATGAGAAGGCTATCAAATAATATATAGCAATATTGATTGTGTTCAAGGAACCTTTAAATCAGACTTAAGCAAATTCTAATTTTAGAATAGTTAATTTTCAAGGAGCTTCACTTGCAAAAGCTTTTTAAGAATACAGCCTGTTTTGTTCAGAAAGAATATTTTCCATGACACACTTGCATGATACAGATATTTGCATGTGTGTACTTTGTGGAACCAGCTGATCTGCACCATTTATTTCATATTCTTCTATCTGATGATGGTAATAGGTTTTCTACATCCTTAGCTTGTTGGTGAGTAACTCCATTCATTTAGGGGTGACCTTCAAGAGCAGGTGTCTGTGAAATGTCACGACCTGCAGCTGTGTCATCTTGGCTAATCAGGGAAGTCCCAGTTGACTGGAGGTTAGCAAATGTGATGCCCATTTAGAAGAAGGGCTGTAAGGAGATTCTGAGGAGCTATGGACTTGTCAGTCTGACCTCAGTGTCAAGGAAAGATAGATGTAAACTTCTTAATACTTCCATAATCTAAACTGAGAGATAAGCACTTTATAGCTTTGGAAAATCTGCCAGGTATGAGCCTGGGGACAGAAGTTAGTCAGTTGTCTTGTTTCAAAGGCCAGTGGCAGAAGTGGTGAAAGCCAGTAGTTGCAGTACGCTCTATTGTTAAATAGTATTCCTGTCTGTCTTTGTTATTTGTATTAATCAGTTATTGTCTTATTTTGTCTATTTTCTGTTTAATAAATCCTTTCACTCTTTTTCATTCTTCTCCTATTTTATGAAGAGCTTTCATTGATAGGTCTGTTATTTGTTACAAGCTCAACTTAGTCTTTTATCATTACAAAAACCTCAGTTAGTGCATAATTAAGTTCTGAATCCCTTTTCTGGTTCAGACTATTCCTGTTAAAGAAGTCTTTGAGGATACACAAATCTCTTTTTGTGTGCATTACAAAAGCAGTGACTATTCTGTCTTTATTGACTTTTTTGGCAATGCTGCATTAGGTTAATTTACCCTACTTTCTTTTCTTACCTTCCCTAATCTCTAGTTCTAGAAATTTTTTCCACACTATCAAGTAAAATTTTGTTGTAGTGTGGAAGAAGGGGATAGTCTAGTTTCTTAGACAAAGTACAAACAGAATTTCTGACTGTAAACAGAACCTGAAGGTTTCTTCTCATTCTCTAGAGATACAGTAGAAATAGAATTATAAAAAAGGAAAATTAAATAATTTTCAGTTAAATTTAAATAAATATATAAATCTATATCTCAGAATATATCATGATGTTGCACAAACCATTTAAGCACTTGTACTATTCTGAGTGCAAATACATGCATTAATGCTCAAAATTCTAAACAAATGGGAATGAGTTTGTGATCAGGGAGCTTTTGATTGAACTGACTACAGTGGCTTTGCATAGACTTAAACTGAAATTCAAGGTGTCTGTGTCAGTTGCTTGGCAATGCATTTATAAGTATACTAGAAAGAAATGTATGCCATCTGCTTCACTGAAAATATAGTGCATTGTTTAATCTTTATACATAATTGGCTTTTCATGCTGGTAAATATGATTATAAACACAAGGGGATTATGCCTGTGCTAAGTTAATATTCACTGGTGATCGAAGGAGTAAAAAGGCTGGTGTCACAGTCGATATTCTTGTATGCTTAATCTTTTCAAAACTTAGACTTTGCCTTTTCCATTTGCAGGTGGCTTGCATTATTTCAATGTATGTTTATCTGTAGGCTTGGAAGATAATATTCAAATCAACTTGGAAGGATAACAGGTAAGTCAAGTAATTGACTTACCCATTTAACAAACATTTTGACTTTTTTCACCCAATTCCCCAAGCAGGGGTGAGGTAGCTTCTGTACTTGTCATTATCTGTGACAAAACAATTGTCAAAACTTCCTTGATGATACTGAAAATATTAAAAAAAATAAAGCTTACTGAAAACAGTCATATGATTTTTATTCATCTGGTCCCTTAAAACTTATGTAATTATTATTGTTAAATTTTTTCCTGTTCACTTTAAGATTCCTTAGCTTGTGAATTAGAGCTTTTAAGAAGCAAGAAAATGGGAACCTTTTTCTTCTGTTAGAATTTTTGGACACCTCACTTCTGTAGTAGTGTTCTATTGTAGACAGAGGGCTCTACTTTTCCTGGTAGCAAATGACTTTCAATGCTGAAATAAGGTAGTTGTTCATGGTGCCACACATGCAAAAATATATTCCCATATTCCCCAGGCCTAAAAAATTGCATATAAATGTGAGTCCTCAGAATAGAATCAAACTTTACGTTATATTCTAGTCTGACTCAGAAACTCAGCCCTGAGCTTATAATTCATAGAATACTTTGGGTTGGAAGGGACATTTAAAGGTCATCTAGTCCACCCCCCCTGCAATGAACAGGGACATCTTCAACAAGATCAGGTTGCTCAGAGCCCCGTACACCACCTCGAATGTTTCCAAGGATTTCTTACTAGTTTTATCCCTCTGCTTGATTTTTCTGATCTGCAGATTATGGTAAAAACAGGCTTTCAGTTGTACCTCCATATCTGATCTTTATCCATAGTACAATGGAGTCCTATTTCTTGGGAGTATCCAGACAGTCATAGTTTTATGTGTTTTCAGAGATTTAGATTAGAAAAACTGCTTTGGGGCAAGTTCTCCACTCCTTTTTCTCATAGCTGGGTTGAATCTGGCTATTCTGAACTGTCTCCATGTATGCTTTTTAGTAATGATGAAAATATTTCTAATGATAGAAATACCTTTTTTTAAGAAACTTTATTTTCCAATCTGATGTTCAAGTTATTTCTGTGTTAAACTACTTCTCATCTGCATCATTTAAATGTGCTGGTTTAGTAGCAACTTGTTACTGAGGCTGAAATGATTCCTCGAAATCAAGAGGAGAGAAAATAACTTTATAAGGATTATATGTTGTTGACCCACTATGCATGGATGTAGTCCCCAAGTTAGCCTCAAGCCTTTATTTCAGTGATTTGCTACTTCCTAGTAAGATGATAGCTAACAGCAAAATCCAACCCAAGTTCAATCTTATCTTAAGTAAATTTTCTGACAGTGCATCTACCTGGACTGCACCTGAAAAATCTATCCAGAGAGGTTGATCTGACAGTTTGGTATGAAGTCCTTTATAAGTGTGGGTAATCTCTGTCAGCAGCATGCTAACATTCAGCCTCAGTCCCTTTTAGTACTTACAGTTCCATAGAAATGCAGAAATAAATTAAGTTAGAGTTACAAAGAAGAATGAAGTGATTTTGGTCATGATTTATTTCATATTCGCAGAAGTAAAGGCAGAATTAATACATTAGTATTTCCCTCCTTTTCAAAAAGAATTTGTCCATCTTACTTTCTCTCTTGAATTTCTGGTTGCAGGTCTGTCTGCACATAGCAGATACACAGAACAGGACTTAAGTATGAACTGTATCAAATACCTATTTATGTTTGGCCTGTAATGCTAGGGAAAACATCATTACTCCTAGTATAATGTTGTGTGGAGTCGAAGTATAATTCATGTTACAGCTCACAGTTACATAAATGGGAGACGTGACAGTAGAGAGACTGTAATATTTATGATTATGAGGAAAAAAGTGCCTTTATGTTGTTTTTATTTTTCAAAAAGCATGCTTTTAAGTTTTATTTTTTTTCCTGAGAATTCATTTTATCGAAAAATTGACCGCCCACACACCTCCGGCTAATGCATTTCCTTCTGTGCAATAGTTGGTTTAGTTCTAGTCAGTGTCGTGCCTGGATGATGCTAATTTCTTTCAGTGCTTTTGCACCTATTTTACAAAGGAGAGTATGATGATCTCCAGTGGTCTTTCTTTTTCCTTTTTAATGTAAATGTAGTTTCTTTGCCTCGGTTGTATAGTGCTCCCTGCATTTCATTTCTTCTCCCTGTAAGGTTCAGAAGTTTTTCCTGGCTTGTCACTTGCATCAGGCAGCAGCTGACAGTGTTGATGTGTTCTCCCCAATGAGTACAGTGAGGATGTGGCTAAAATGTGATAGCTTTATGCTCCGGTTACTCTGCTTTTACAAAAATCACCCAGCTACACTGAGCTTAGGTACCTTCAAATAAGTTTTCCTTGGTAGTTAAATGACAGAATAACACATTAGCATTTCATAAGGCACTTCGTGATTTAGTCTCTTCCTGAAACTTCTTAATATATCATCTTGTTCTTTTTCACTGAAATTAAAGTTGTGAAGAGACTAGAATTCATATTTCAGTCTTGTTGATGCATTTATACATTTTGAATTACAGGCTGGGCTTTTTCTTCTATCTGCTTGATATAGTGAATGGTTTATTAGCTCGGTTCTGCTGATTTCTTTTTTTAAAAATGTTTCAAGGTGTCTGAAAAACAATTTTGAATTTTGTGACAGTCTTTTGAGATGTCTGATTCATTCTACAACAGAAAGTCTGAATTCTGGAAGTCTAAGTCCATTTCTGCATTCCCAAAATGGATCTGCAGTATCTGTGTATGGCTTGGGAGGAGAAGTTAAAAAGGTTCAGGAGGACAGAGACAAGCAAACTGCACACGGAGGATAAGAGCTTCTGATACAATTCCTCTTGGGCTCCCAGCTGCATGCATAGGTTTCAAGTGAGCTTCAACATTTTTACTAGGGCTAACGCAATCCAAGTTCATAAAGAGCAAAGTAATCTATGGCTGGTACATGTTTATTGTGAGAGAAAGTATTGTGCGTCTGTAATGTACAAATTCAGCATGAATTACATTTACTCACCCGCTCTCCCAATCCCTTCATTTCATGTTCTCTTTCCAGGTTCCAGGTTTTTTTTTTCCCTAGGCCCTTTGTGTTTGAGTGGATTATGCCAATTAACTTTATGAGCATTCTTAGGGGATTTTTGATTTGTCTTTTTCCCCCAGCTAACTTCATAGATAGTGCTGTGAGCCTGTCTTCAAAGCTACTGAACACTGAGAGTTCCTTGTAGAACAGGGAAACAACTGGGGAGTTTAGCACCCTTTGAAAAAGTGGCTGTATGTTTATCTCCTCTATTTGATCAGCAGGCTTCTTATGTCAGGATTACACTGATATCGACTGGGAACATTAGCTTGGCTCTGAAGACAGCGTAACTCAATTAGCTAAATTTTCCTTCCCTAGGCTTGCCTGCCTCCTTTCTTCTCTGTGGATCAAACTCTTCTCTTGGAGTGAGAGAGCTAAAAAGCTGAGCTAGCTGAATCTCTACAGTAGCTTCATTCAGAATTTGATTATGATTCACAGGACTTGGCAAAATGAAAAAAAGCAGACCAAATTAATGAGCTTTTCCTGAAATGCTGTTCCCCGGAGTGACTTGTTTCACCTCTCACAAAGAAGGTGCAAAGATAAAGGAGAATTTACGCTGACTATAAATTTAAAAATCTGAATTGTAGTTACATAATTTTTTAATTTTTATTCTGCTAACCCTTTTCCTTCCAAGAGCTAACAGACTCGCTTAAAGAGGAAGATATCCTCATTTACACAACAAGGAGACCTATACTGAGTAAATCACTTAATACTAAATTATAAGCAGTTTCTCTGGTTCAATTTCTTTTTCAGCCATATTTGGGCATATCCTGATTGGTCTGTACAGTTAGAGAGTTGTCCTTGGGTATTCATTGATAACAGATGCAACGCTTTTGCAAAAGGCCTGTTTAAAACCTCTTTGGTTTGAGTTGCTACAATCTCCTGCCTGTTAGAATAGAAAGTACTCCTGGGGCTGACAGGCATCCTGGATTGCTCATTATAGAGGGAGAGAACCTCTACAACATCACAAAGCACCTTTTTGACAACTTTGTAAAAAAAAGTTGCAGATCAGAAATATGCCTTCTAACCCTTCTGGGGCTTCTTTCAGTGCAGAGCCCCCATTGGGAATCACAGTCTCCTGCAAAATACTGCTCAGAGGGGCAAAGGAAGCAAACCAGCTCCTCTGCCAGGTGTGGTGGATGTGAACAGGCTGCCTGGTGTCCCAGAGATGCCTGTTTTCTCTAGCAGTCCCTTGGACTGGCAGGAGAGACAAATTCTCTTATTTCTCTGTCAGCAGGTAGGCAAATGAACAAGGAGCTTTGCGATTACAGCTAAAAGAGAAGGAATCTAAAACCTGGCCTGTACCATTTATACCTTTCACTTTGTCCTGAGGTCTTACTGGAAATTCTGTTCTTGTCATAGGAATCGGTTAGTTTTAACAGTATGATCCTTTGGCAAGATGGAGGAGGAACTGCATTCATTTTGCTGCTTGTTTTTAAAACAGCTAACACCAAAAGTTCTGCTACGAAGAAGATGTATTTTTCTTTAACATGGCCAAATCGAGGACTGATCTATAACAGAAATTGGCAGACATTGGCATTTCTTTTGAATTTCTCCCTTCTCAGCATGCCAAGCGTGTCCTCCTGGGAGCGTCAGCATGCCCATGTTGGAGCTGCAAAATAAGAGGGGAAGCGTTAGGGTCTTCAGAACCTCTGTAAGGCCCAGGCAGATCTGAACCTGAGCAGGCTTTACACTGTCTTTTGTGAAATTACTCATGAGCAGTGTATAAAAAAAATATATAATAAATGAATAAAAGTTGAAGCTTTCTTCCTTATTTCCCCCCACTGCCCCTTTCCCCCAGATCTAAGATGAAGAATCAGCAAAGAGAACGGTGGTAGCCTTAGGCAAAGTGCTGTGGAGATGAGACTGTGAAGGAAGAAAAGAGAAGGCTGAAAACTTTCAGCACAGTCTGTCAGCCTTGGGCACTGAATACGAACCTAGCAGGTCTGGAAAGACTTCATCAGTGACTAACGATTGTGTTCTTCTCTGCAAACCTTTTGTAATATCTGCTGCAAATTAAGTTTTGCTAGTTAAATAAGCACGTGGGGCAATGAATGTGCTTTTTGATATCTCTGGTGTATATGTGCTGCTTGTATTTTTCCATGGAACACTTGCCTGTGCTGTATTATAGCACTGGGCAGGTTCAGCATAGCTATTAAAGAGTGGCCATGTGGGAGCTGATATAACCTAACCCTTAGATATATTTTTCTCTTTAAAGAGACCTTATATGCAGGCAAGCCTCAGGGTGAGCCATGAAAACATTAGAAGTGACTAAAGTAAGAAGTATTTCAAACTAATGCTGTTGTAATAAAATAATTATGTCTGGTATTGGTTGGCTTAGACTGCTGACTAAAACTGTGCTGCATCAAAATGCTGTGATACCAGTGTTTCAAACAGTACTGCCTTTAAAATAAACATACTTTGAAATTTAGTATTTATTTTGTTGCCCACAGGAGATTTAATGATAGTTGGATTGTCTTCAGTTCAATGACACATCTCTAAAGTAAACCAAGTGAAAGAGTTTCAGTCTCTTTAAAAATCATTTCCATGATGAAAGCTTATGAAGGGACTGTTTAACTGAATTTTAGTTTGAGTTTTCACTCAAGATCTTGCACCTGAGATGAAATGCCCTTTATCAAGTAAATGCAAAAAAAAGGTAGCTACATAAATAAGTAAATGACAGATAAAAGTATGTTCTAATACTTTCTGTTGAACAGGTCAGCACTGATTCTCTTTCACTTGCATTAATTTTATACCGGATCTATTCTTCTGATCTTTGCTTCCTCCTGACTTAAACCAATGTGTTGTCAAAGGAGAGCTGGAGCCAGTCTCTCTGGGTTGACAAGCACTTGGAATGAGTAGGGAACAAAATCTTAAGTTTCCTTTCATCCGTAGTGAGCTGATTAAAATTAATGTAGGGATATTTCAGTTAATTACTTTGCAATTCAAAATACAAAAGCATTTACATGAAGCATTTTTATAATTATAAAATAGTCTATAGAATGTTTTATGCAGATATTAACTTACTGAAGATGTCAGCAAGAATGCCATTTTACAGTATCTGAAAGCTCAGTTCTGTAGTTGGACTGGTTATGAAAAATGGTAAGTATATAATGTACACTTTAGAAACATTTTCTTAATCTGTCACAGGAGCACAAAACACTACAGAGCAAAGGCTGATACTGCAGTTTTTGCTTCCTATTATGCTTATTACTCCATATGTTGCTCCACTGACTTCCAAGTACTTAGTGTGGGGCCATCAGGATCTGGCTGCATAGGTCTAGAATGTGATGAAATTATGGGAGCCTGAGTTCCTCTTCGTGTTCTGTACCTTACCTGCAAGAGCTATGAAAGCTCTAAGTGGCTAACCTCCCTTTTGCTTGTGCTCATTGTGCCTGGGTAGAAAAGTTGAGATGGGATGAAAAGAGGTGGAAGATTTCTGTGTGAATAGATGTTGCCTCTCTTCTCATAACACAGAGATATTTAGAAGTTGAAACTTAGAGCTAAGCACTCCTCTGCTTCCAATTTCCTTCCTCCCTCTTTGTGGTTGCATCCCACAGCATGACAGCCAAATTCTTTTGTACTTTGGAATGAAGCCGAGAGTCATTTTAGAGTAGGCTGGTGTAATAAAATGTGTGTGCATAATCAAATTCAAACCAAGACTTGAGATGAAAATCCTTGTTTCATGCTCTTGACTGGCATGAGGATGAAGGTTAAAAACAATATTGTCTTCACAAAAACCTGCAATAAAACCGCATGTGTTTCACTGAGGCTGGGATTTCTTCCTATATACTTGCACTTAAGTGCCAAATCTTGTATTCTGGATTGCAGTATTTTCATTATCTTTCATATAACTAAGCTGAAAGAGTAATGTTTATCTCATGATTTCATCTGAAACCTTGTTAAAGAAAGTTCATGTTGTGGATATATTGTGGGTTGTTGATACTCTAATGTTTTCCAGAATGGCCACTATACTTTTTCTTTAAATATGTTTTCCTTCCTTTTTCTATCTGCTTGCTGCTTTGACTTGACTTCAAAGTGCAATTTTTTGGAGTGCAAGTAGTACTCTGTACTTTAGTCTGTAAAACATGAGATCCTGTGATCAGTCTCTTGATTTGGCGGAGATAACACTAAGAATGGAGAAATGAAGTTCCCATAAAATTGGGTTAAAGATGTGAGAAGGAAAGAAAAAGAGAGAATTAAATAGAGAAGTGAAACCCATAGGCTGGTTAGGTCACCTTCTCCTAATACGTGCTACATGCTGTAGTAAGGACACAGGTGTTGAAATGATTGCCATAGCATAAAGGAGAGGAAGACTAATGTGATGATTAAGTAAATCGAAACTCATGTGAGCCAGAGTTTGGATTGTTATATATTATCTTACAGCACCTTCTCCACTGCTGGGAGGGCTGGAGGATGTATGAGGAGAAAAGGGCATGGTCAAACTTGTATTGGTTTAAACAACACAACATTTATTCACTTGGTATTCTGCTGTCTGAGCTCTGCGTATGCTGCGTTAATTTAATGTTGCTGTGGACAAAGTAACAAATCAAAGGGTCTATTATTTTTAGCTAATATTAGTCAAACATGTCGTTTAAAATCATTTCACCTTGGTGTTCTGATCATTGTCATAGGTGACCAAAATAGTAACTTTATAACACTGAGAAAAGTGAAATGTAAACTGTTTCAATGCAAGTTAGCACCGAATACAGATGTCTACAACTTAACTAAATTCTCTAAGAATATAATCTATTGCTTCTTATTTTTCCCCAAAAGACAATGATAGGGTATTTCTTTGCTATTACTGTACATATTATGAATAAAATGCTCACATACACTGAATTACTCAATTGTAGGTCTCTCTTTTTGGAACCAAATGTTTTCTGACTAAAGAAAAAGTCTTTTTAATAGATTTTGATGGGTAAAGTACTACTTTTGTACAATGGGCTTTGAACATACAAGATTTCCTTTTGAAAATATTATCTTATTGTAAGATTTTTGAGTTAAGTTTTTTCTCTTCCAAAAGATTAGCTGAACTTGGAGTTTAGGATTTACATTTGTTCCTTGGCAGGGATGTGCTTTTGCCTGATTACTAGTAGCAATTATGTAGTTTCAAGATGTGTTCTGGAATTAGGGGGCATTAAACGCATCATATACTCCATGATGTGCATAGTTCAGTGGAACCAGGCTTCTGGCACAATGTCACCTTGATTACAAGAAATAGTTTGAAAATATAAACTCTGACTGTTCAAAAGTCAGAAGGTCAATAAGGAAGATGAAGAAATCCTGGTGAAACCTGAGCCAAAATGTGTACTTTAAAGCACATACAAGAACAAATGGATATTTCTCATGGCACATTTAATTTTATTTTTGTCTTGAAGAGATCAAGTGAGTTTGGCTGATTTACGTAATAGAAGACAATGTTAAAGTGAAGGACAAATACGAACTCATAAGAGGAAGTGAAGTGCAATGCTGGAGGATGCTTCGTCTTGAATCTCCTGCCAACCCTTCACCTTGTCTAACAGCAGACAAGCTGGAAAGCTTTACTCTTATAAGTGAATGCACACAGTGTAAATTCCTTATGGAAGGAATTCTCTCTGTTTCTGTAAAATATTCTGCATAGCAGTGAGCTGGCACTGTCTAAACAGCAGTACAGCCAATAGAAGCAACTAGAAAACCCTCATATTTTGGATAAGAACCTATCAAGGGAAGCTAATGAGAATGAGAAGAAAATGGCATGCCAACTGAGAGAACTTTTGATGTATCACTGTTAAGTGAGGAACCTGCCAATCCATTTCAAACAGAGAAGGGATAAGAAACTCTTTAGAGATGCAGCCTCGCTTTTAAGAGGGGTAGGAGCAGTGACACAACAGTCTGGTTCTCCAGATTGCCAGAAATACCATACAACTGCAAAGCTTCCTCCATATCAGGAAGATACCTCTTTGGAGAGGTATATAGATCGAATCACCAAGCCGTTTCGGCTTGTAGCCTCAAACACAGCATCAGAAACTGATCCTCTTATGTTGGACAGTGCTGTAATTTCATAATGAATTTCTAATGTGGAAAGGGAGAAAAGAGGAGGCAGAAGGAGCCTAAATCCTTTGGGCCTGGGGAGAGCTAGAGCTGTGTGTACCCTGATTATCAAAATTTTCATAAGGTTCCTCTGATTGGCCAACAAGGGTGGGTTTGTGCATCAGAATGGCAAAAAATTCTCATCCAAATTTTTACTAATAGGCAAAATATGAAGTAAACCAAGTTTTGTAGGGAGTTCCATTCCCTATTGACCTTGTTAGAATTCTGCATCAAATTGGCATCTAATTGCAGAACTGGGGACTAAAATTCACTTAGCAACTTTAAGAACGATTGTAATTTCCCTTTTGAGTTTCTGTAGAGGAACCTGATCCTTCTTGATTAATTCAGAAGTTTCACTGGTTTTTTTTTGTGTGTGTGTGGGACAGATTCAAGCTCAGAAAGGCAGACTGTACAAATTATTTTCCTATGCTTTTGATTAACATTTTAAAGAAATTAGATTTATGCATACATCAGTTCTTTAAAATATAACTTTAATGATATTAAAGATACAGCCCACCCTAAAGGAAACAAGTACTAGTCATTTAAGAACACTATCTACATTTTTCTCTTCTCTGACATGCATAAATTCTAATTAAAAATGCATGGTATTTATAATAGAAGAAGACTAATTGCAGGAACTATTAATGTATGTATAAAGTTTTATAAAGAGTTGACAATGTAGCAAGGGAGGAAAAGGTATTGCCAAATAATACTTGGTAAATAGAGTTCTGCAGTTCTAAGCACAGGGATGAACAAAAGGAATTTTTGTATACAGCATGTATGGATAAATGCTTTGATTTTGTGTGTTGTGTGTGTCATGAATAATGTTAGTTCTCCCCAGTCCTGTAGTGCCACCTTCCCCAAAATCACTGGGCCAAATGAAGAGAAAGACTGTAGGACTGTAGCTTGCTCATGGATTTGATACATACAGCAGAGCTGTGAGTTTTAACTCTCCATAGACTCAAATGTTTCATGTGTCAGTGGGAAATAGGGATGAGTTGGTGTCATTTAGACTTTTCTCTGAGCTCTCAGAATAATAGAAAATTTTCCTTTGCTCAGGAGATCTTTATTTTTGGATAATTTTTTATGTTTCAAATAATAAATTTAAAAAAATGTATCTGTGTTTTCTGAAGCTGCCTTAGTACAAAAATTGTGTACAGGATTGAAAAAGGACATGTAACTAAACTGATGGCTTAACGGAATGTACACATTCATAAGAATTACTCATTGAAATTCATTCAAACTCAGAGGGATCCTGGAGTAGCAAATTTAAAATTTATTGTAAAATGTAAAATTTATTGAATTGTAACAAAGCAAAATTTGAAAGAAAAGTATTTTTATGTTGGAAGTTGGACCTTGTGGAAGCAGGTGGCTTGGTGCATAGTGAATAACTAATCAAGAAGATTTAGTCTTCAAGGGCTGTTTCCCATTAGAGCTTTTCCTGTGTAAGCACTTATGGTTGACCTCAAATACAGCACTGCATCCTTTTGAAATAATGGCTTACTTCCAGGGCATTTTATCCCCAGGTAACTCGTGTCATCACAAATGAATAAATCATGTATATTTACTTCTGTTACAGAATTAAGAGCCTTCTTTAAAAAGATAAGAATATTCTTATTAATGTGCAGGAAGGGCTGTGTGGGAGAGAAGCTGAGATGGTGAGTAACTAAAAAAAATGAGAAAGGACAGAATAGTATGGCTACTGAAAACATCAGTAGAAAAATGATCGTGTTCATAACATTGTCATCTGTCCTTGTCAGCAGCAGCATGAAAGTTATTTATGCTCACAAGTATAAAGATTTTTGAATAATGGAAAACAAAAATAAAAAATGTAAGTTTGGATGCAATGTAACCCGGTAGTTTTTAAGTGTCTTCTAAGTGCCACTTTTTCCAGGGAGTTGGAATAAATTTATTGCAACTTTGGGGTCATTGAGAGTTAAACCTCAGCCAATGGGTTTCAAAGTACCTCCAAATAGCAAGGTGTAATGCTTTGTCAGGTAATACTGCTGTCACCTTCATCTTTGTTTTGAACTGACAGTAACAGAACAGATGGAAGGAGCTAAGAGAAGAAGGAAGCTATAGAATTGCTTCATGCCAAAACAGACAGAAGTACTTAGCACAGTAAAAGTTAAAAATGCCTCAAGGTTATTTCTCTGGAAGCTGACACACTTAGCTGTCCTGGGACCTTGCACCTTGGGAGAGCAAAAAAAGAGCCAATATACTCATGGACAGAAAGAAATCTGGATGTAAAAGGCTGTTATTCCACAGATGTGCAAAAATGTTTTATGAGTGCTCATAAGCCAACACAGTTTATATATGGAATGTCAATTTGGACACCCAGTTAAACAACCTCATTCTAAAGTACTTCAGATAGTCAATACAGACTCAAACAGTTTGCATTACACTTGTATTGAAGGGTAATAGCAGAGTGAAACCCTGACCTAACACACTTTTAGTCATCTTAGCCAAAATCATTCTGTAACTACTAGGATTAACATTTTTGAAAGCGGTTTGATTTCCTCCCCCCCGCCCCTTACATGACCTTTTATTTCTCAAGCAGTATCACGTTTTTTCTGAGAAAGAGGAATAAAGCCTCCAGCAATCTAGTTTTAGAGGCTGCTGTAAAGAATATCGTTGATTGGGATGGTTTGCCTGGACTCTCTGTGTTACAGGTGACAAAGTGCTGAATTACTTTTCTGATTACACCTTACCCTGTCCGTTGAATGGTCTGGTGGTCTTCTCTCTTGGACGCTGCAAGCCGTCTCTGAATAGCTAATGAATGCAGTGCAATGGTAAAAACAATTAGCAGCATCTCAAGAATAGAATGGTATTGTATGCGCAGCACAGGCAGACAGGACTGGTCAGCACTGGGGAAGTTACAGCGCACAGACCCGAAGATGTAGCCATGGCTGTGAGCGAGAGTGACAGTGACAGTCTCCCTTTCCCACAGGCTAGAAAAGGGGGTGGGCTGCGTGGCAGAGAGCGTGACGAACATCCTGAGGGGCGCTGAGCGGTGGGAGAGCAGTCAGTGAGTAGGAGGGAGTGACTTCAGGGCACGGTATCTCTACAGCACCCCCAAACATGATACTCAGCCTTAATGTACAGTTGAACCCCTATACATCTTTCAGAAGAGAAGCCAATTAATCATAATTTTGTAGCTGAAATTTTCCTACCTGCAAGCCTTCTACCTCACTGAGAAGGATGTAATTATGTTGGTAAAAATAGCAGCGCTCTAAATCTTTCTCTTTGAAACAATTTAATTTGAACAGATATTTTAATTAGTGTTTTAGCACGGATGCAAAAAAGCCAAGTTTATTGGCAACTTTGTTAACTGGAGCCAGCCTGTCATTATGCCGAGCATTATGTAATGTTAACAAAATAGAGCTGGTGCCTACACATCTTCTGCTAACTGATGCGCTTTATAGAAATACAAATATCCATTTACGAAAGCAAACAACTGCAGAACAAACAGTAAAACTTTAATTCCCTGCAAATAGCAGGGCAAGTGTTTGTGAGCTTGTGGAGCCGTTCAAATGCCAAGTGCTCAGCCACAGCAGCACGGACGGGTCCGCAGGTGCTGGAGTGCGGGGCTGGACCAGTGGCCTGATTAGCCCCTTAGCACTGTCATCCCACTCATTTCAGATTAGATATTAGGAAGAATTTTTACACTGAAAGGGTTATTAAGCACTGGAATAGGCTGCCCAGGGAAGTGGTTGAGACACCATCCCTGGAGGTTTTCAAAAGGTGGGTTCACATAGTGCTTAGTGACATGGTTTAGTGATGTGGGGTTTTTTTAAAATGGTTTTCTTTTGGTTTTTTTTATCAGTTAGATTGATGGTTGGACTAAATGATCTTAAAGGTCCCTTCCAACCTAGATGATTCGATGATTCTATGATCCTATGATTCTGTGATCTGCAGCTGCAGAGCTGCAACCCAGACACCCCAGTATTTAGCGATGGGGGACTTGTGTCCCACCATGGTTTCAGGTCAGAATGTAATTCCTGGAATTCTCTTACATTCTTTTACAGACCTGTCCTGGCTTGAGCGACACAGGACTAATTTCTCCTCTAATGCTTGGGAAAATTGCACTTTTAGAAGACTCTAGCGTCTGAAGTTGTGAAAATATCTACTTTACGGGCAGCTATGGTGTGTGTTTCAAGGTCTCATTGTTTTTGAGCTCTCCGGGTGAAGGGATGAGGGGGAGCAAGACCCTGGCACTTGACCCAAGCGGCTGAGGCAGTAATTGTCTCAATTATCATCACACATGACTGTTCTGCACGTGTTTTAGCCTTAAAGCGGGCTCAGCCTCCAGCGGGTTTCAGTGTAGACACCTGCCCTCTCCTGGCCCGCCGTCGCTGCCCGGGCGATGTGGCGGGTCCCCCCCCTCCCCCGGGGCTAGTGCTGGCCCCGCAGCGGCCCCCGGCTCCTCTCGCGCCTCAGGGGCGCGCGGCGGCCGCCGCACGTGCGCAGCCTGCTCAGGTGCGGAGCAGCACGCGCCTCCC